>JAUMJK010002162.1:0-149974 GCA_033558105.1 Coccyzus lansbergi | reverse complement strand
GTATTTCTGTTTGGAGAACAACAGAACAGTGACTGGCCTTGCCCGGAGCCCCCACAGAGCTTTTTCAAGCAACGCAGCAGTACGAGAAGCCCTGTAGCTGCTCAGCAAGCTGGGTGCTCACCTTGGATAGCGATTTGAGAGCGCGCACGGCATCCCTCCGGTCATCCAGCAGCGTGGAAGAAGCCACACGGTCGCAGAGCTTCTGGATCTGGGGGAAGGCACAAGACACACAGTCAGAAACCCAGTGGTTTGGCTGCCTCTGGTCTCCCTTCTCCCAGCAGAGCACCGGGACCCACCGGGAAAGGGGTAAGCAGAGCCACAGAATCACCAGGTTGGAAGAGACCCACCAGATCATCGAGTCCAACCATTCCCATCAACCACTAACCCATGTCCCTCAGCACCTCGACCACCCACACCTCAAACCCCTCCAGGGAAGGTGACTCAACCCTGACCCCAGCCCCGGGCTGGACGCGGCCCCCGGCCTCTCCCTCCCGCGGAGCCTTCCCCGGCCGCCGCCCCCGGCTCCCCCCTTGCCCCGCTCACCGTGTCGGCGCCCGAGGGCTGCGGGCCGGCGCTGGGGCCGCCCATGACGCCCCGGAGGAAGTTCATGGCGACTCGGTCGCGCCCCGGGCCTCGGTGAAGCCGCCGCCGCCGCCACCACCCCCGACGCGGAAGCGGCCGCCGCGCATGCGCCGGGACGTGGCGCGACGTGGCCGTCGGAAGCCACGCCCCTTCCTTCGAGACCACGCCTCCTTCCCCCTCTAGGCCACGCCCTCCATTCATTGAATGCTCCTGATCCCTCCTCGGTGCTGTGCTGGGAGCTGGACGGGAACACCTGGAGCGCTGGTTCCAGCGCTCCAGGTGTTCCCGTCCAGCTCCCAGCACAGCCCTCCCGACCATCACTGTGGAATCACTGAGGAGACTGTGGAAAATCATCGTAACGTGTAACTAGAACCATTTACTATGTTCTAAGCCCAACAGCTTGCATCCCATCTAAAGAGAAGCACGTGGTTGGACTCGATGATCCGATGGGTCTCTTCCAACCTGGTTGTTCTATGATTCTATATCTGGCACCATTAGCCTGACAAGCTGGGGGGGTCACAGCACTCACTGAACTAGGCTCCTGCTCAGCCTTTTTATTTCCAACTATGTTTCCTGTAAGGCCAAAAGCAGAGCCCTGAGCCCCTCCGGTCCTGGAAGGAGCTACACCAGTTCTGGATGCAGCTCATGAACAGAGAAAGTGCAGAGCAGGCACATCTCCTTTCTGCAATCCTTGCACCCCCCTGCAGTGCATCCCACCTGCCCTGCACTATCCCTCTTCAGGGAACACCTTTTCATAGAATCATAGAATCACCAGGTTGGAAGAGACCCATCGGGTCATCGAGTCCAACCATTCCTATCAAACACTAAACCACGTCCCTGAGCACCTCATCCACCCATCCCTTAAACACCTCCAGGGAAGGTGAATCAACCACCTCCCTGGGCAGCCTATTCCAATGCCCAGTGACCCTCTGTGTGAAAAACTTCCTCCTAATCTCCAGCCTAAATCTCCCCTGGTGGAGCTTGAGGCCATTCCCTCTTGTTCTGTCCCCTGTCCCTTGGGAGAAGAGCCCAGCTCCCTCCTCTCCACAACCTCCTCTCAGGTAGTTGCAGAGAGCAATGAAGAACCAGATTATCCACAGCTCTCCTACCCTGTGTTCTGGGACGTAGGCTTCCCCTGCATCGCCCAGTGGCCAATAAAAGATGTAGAAAATTAAATCCTTCCATGTAAAGGACTCCGGACACCAGAAGGGTTAGAAGCAGCTCTTCTTTCCCCCGGGAAGAGTCTGAGGCACTCACCTTCTGGGCTGGTGCCAGGAAAAACACCAGCACTCAGCAGATTCTTGAGCATGAACAGGATACTGGTGTTGGCCTGGGAAAAAACCAACCAAACCCACATTCTCCAGGAAAACAGGGAGCTCTTTATTTCAGCGTTCTCCAAATTGACAAGTACAGCCTCAGGAAAAGGCAGGAATTTCTCCTAAAGAAGTGCTAGTGCCACCTGCACAAACCTGGGACAAGCACTCTCAAGCCAGGAGCCTGGATCCATAACACGCCCCAGGGGCCAGCTCTCCCCACAATGGGAATTGACCACGGGACATCGCACCCACAGCCAGCGCCGGCTCCTCAGCGGTTCTCCCAAAGCGCCTGTTCCGTGAGTCGCTCTGCGCCGGTACCGGAGCTGCCAGTTCAATAGAGGCGCCCACGGTCCCAGCAGGACGCGGGACAACGCTCGGGAGCCGCTGCCTCCTTCCACCGCCGCTCCCGGAGCCGGTGGCCGCGGGGGGGAGGGGGTAAAGCTCCCAGGGGCCCGGAAGAAGCCCGCAGGCCTCCACCGCCGGCTTTGGCGGGAACCTCGTGTCCCGCTCGCTTCCGGTTCCGGCGGCGCCGCGCGCAGCCCGCCCTGCGGTGACGTCACCACGCTCCCCCCTCCCCTTCCGCCCCTGGCGCAGGCGCGCGCAGGCGCAGGCACGCGCGGACGGAGCCGCGGCCGCCCCTCCCTCGCCCGGCCCCGACACCGCCGAGACCCGCGCCGCTCGCCCCGGCCCCCGCCCCGCTCGCCCCGGCACGCGCCCGAGCGCAGCCACACCCGCCCGCCGCCGCCACCGGCGCCCAGCGACGCGCCCAGACACCGCCGCGAGGGGTGAGTCGGCGGCAGCGGGGCAGGCCCGGCCGCGCGGGGCCGCCTCAGGGAGGGGAGCGGGGATGCCTGAGGAGGAAAGCGCGGGGTAGGGGGGGCGAGGTGGCTGAGGGAGCGGCGCGCGCGGGGCCGTGAGGGGAGGGGGAGGGGGGGGGCAGGTGAGGGATCGGTGCGCGCGGGGCTGCCTGAGGGGAGCTGGGGGGGGGAGTTGTTAGGTGAGGGATCGGCGCGCGCGGGGCTGCCTGAGAGGAGCTTGGGGGGGTGGGGGGGGGTGTTAGATGAGGGAGCGGCGCGCGCGGGGCCGTGAGGGGAGGGGGAGGGGGGGGGGCAGGTGAGGGATCGGCGCGCGCGGGGCTGCCTGAGGGGAGGGGGGGGCAGGTGAAGGAGAGGCGCGCGCGGGGCCGTGAGGGGAGGGGGATCGGCGCGCGCGGGGCTGCCTGAGGGGAGGGGTGGGGGGGACACGGGTCCTCGCCTGAGGGGTCGCCGCGCGCGGGTCCGTGAGGGGAGCCCGATGCCCGCACTCCCCCGTTGTCGATCCGCCCCCGCGGGCATCGCGGGCCGCCAGAGCTCTCCCTGCTGCACCACCGACCTGGCCCGCCCCTTCCCCCACCGCAGCTCCGCTTGCGGGCGGAACGCGGCCGAGGCTGCCGCCGGCACCTTTTCTTACGCGGATCCCGATGGCCTGAGACCCGCTCGGTGCTTCTTCAAAGAGAGAGGGGGTAGGACAAGAGGGAACGGTCTCAAGCTGTGCTAGGGAAGGTTCAGGTTGGACGTTAGGGAAAATCTCTTCATGGAAGTGGTTGTGGGGCACTGGCAGAGGCTGCCCAGGGACGTGGTAGAGTCCCCATCCTGAGGGTGTTTAACAGATGGGCAGGTGAGGTGCTCAGGGAGGGTTGTACTCGATGATCTCAGAGATCTTCCATCAGGAGATTCTATTGATTCCTTGAGCCTTTCTTGTTTGTCTTCTTGGCATCTTTTCAGGCTTTTCCTCTTCCTTCCACCTCTGGGCTCACATAGAGGTCACTGCAGTCCCAGGAGCATCACTGATGCCCAGGAGTGTCCTCATGGCAAAGCTTCGAAATCCCTCAGTTGTTTGGGTGACTCTGGATCTTGGACTCGGTGCCAGGCGCCGCTGTGTGAAACACCTAACACAGCAGAGTATGACAGGGTGCAAGATGGTTGTTTGATTTGAAGCAGAAAGATGCAGTCAGTCATGTAGGTTTTGTTATTGTGGCCTTCCCTGTTGGATTGGCAGTTCCCGAGCCTTCAATGTGTTCTAGGCATAGCTGTGTGCAAGTGTTCTTCACTGCAGAAGGTATTTTTGAACAGCTGAGAAACAGGGTGAGTTATTCTGTTCCTTGCTTGATTCTTGTATAGGTAGGCTGCTTCTGTACAGCCTGGATGTTGAAAGCCAGGACTGTGTTCTTTGGTCTGGAATGGGATGGAGAAGCATGAGGAGAAAGACACCCTCTGTTAGTAAGCAGTTATTTTTTGTGTAAAACACTCTACAATATCAGCAGTTTTTCCATTTCTATTATGGAGCTTTTCAATCCGGGAGTAGTAGCAGGATAAGACAAGAAGTGGTTGTTCCTCAGTATGACTGTGCTGTCCTACGCAGAGTGATGTGGAGAAAGTGATGTTCTCTGTACCCAGGGTCCTGAAGGTATCTTAGCACATCCGGTGAGGGTAGGCTTTGTCAGCTTGCAGTCTGAGGTGCTGCTGTCATTAACAAGTTGTTCTGTGTTCACTGTGATCATAAATCTGCCTGCAGGGCTGTACCTGCCCAAGGAAAACCTCTCCATTCCACAGGATTCTTCCCTGGTATGGCCTTTGGCAGCTTGAGTGTCAGAGGCCTGATTTGGCTCACCATTTGAAATGCTCGTGCAGTGTTCTCACAGTGTGAGCTCCCCATGTGTATTTGTGATCTGTATGGTAGGATTTCTTCATTAGCAGGATAAGACATTCTCTATGATAGCTAGCTTAAACCGGAAAGAAAACAGAATGAGCTGAGCATCCAGTCTGCTGGTGTCCTTATGGATAACGTTTTCCTTTATGGAGAGGAGGTTATACACATACTATCACGGTTAAATAATATTTTACAGCACTGAGGAATCTCAGTATTTGAGCACACGATGTTGAATTGGGGTATTCTCTCTCTCAGTAGCAGTTGTGACGCTGGGTGTCATTTCTTTTGAGAGTGTTTGACAGATGAAGAACTGCACTGCAACTCAGGGAACGCTGCTTTTCCCAAGGAAAATATTCATGTGTCAGACTAATAGGCGTATGTGGTGACATGTCAGAAGAAAGGCATTGAACCTGGCATTGGACGATGAGACAGGGAGATGTGGTGCCTCCCCCAGTGCCATTGGCTGGGGTCGCTGCTGCTATTGCTGTGGGTTTGGGTGTGGCAGCTTCTGTGCCTAGGCCATGGTCTCCTCTAGTAGTCCTGCACCTAACATACCGGGTGCTGTTGAGCTCCTCTTAGAACAAAAACCCAAACAGCCCATCCCCATGGGACAGGCTGATTTGAAAGATTGGTGTGCTGTGTCTCAGGGCTCAGCCAATTCAGATTCTAGCAGATTAGGTAGCTGAGATGACAAAGGGATTCTGATAGCTGATGTTTTCCCCTATTTCATTTTCTTTTTGGTTTCAGTGGTATAATCAAGTCTGGTCCGCAACTTGGACACGAGTTATAGAGCTGTGGATGTAAGAACAAATCATGCTACAGCTTGATGTCTGTGTGATGTTAGTCACAGACAAACTGTACGGACGCATTGTTTAGAGGATGAAGTTACCTTGTCAATAAACCACTATGTTGCACTTGCGCATTGTTTTTCAGTAAAAAAAAATGGTGAGGCCTGAATCTCCCTTCCAAAGCTGTTAACAGTTTGTCCTGGTGGAGGTTGCCCTCAAGTCTAGGTGACGCTTTGCTGAGCTCCTGTTAGAACTCTGCTCAGCTTTTGAAGTGGAATTGGTAAAGCATCCAGGCAGCATCACTGTTGTTGTTCTGACCTGAAACAGGATGGAGGTGGCATTGTCCTACCTCTTTGGCACAGGCAGAGGCTTTGTGCCAATGTTTATCCCCCAGATACCTGAATTTGAGTGTGCACATCACCATTCTGCAGCTTGGTCATTGCTTCAGGTGACTTAATGCCTTTCCACGGGTGACTAGCCACACTTCTTTTTTCTACAGGATAAGAGTAATAATGAGAAAGCTTATATGTAGTTTAGGGGAAAAGCTTCTGGAATGTGAGCAGAGCAATGCATGTGCCAGTGGACATTTTAACTACTCACTGTGCAGTGGCTTTCAGTACTTTTTCAGAAACAAGGTGCACTGCCCACCTCTGCAAACTGACGGGTGATGGTTTGGTTTGGCTTTGTTTTATTTAGTCAAGCAACTAACACACACAGTTTAATACATAATTTTTTATGCACTGAGATGATTACCGGCTGAATGAATTTGCATGCTATTAATTCGGCTTGGACTTGAGAAATCATTGCAGTAGTTTGATTCTGAGCACTTCAGCATAATTGTCCTCACGTCAGCTCTATCTCATGCGTATAGCCCTCACCGATTCCATCTTGTTGCAAAGGCTTTTTCCCGCCTTATGTGTCACGGCTGCCAGTTGTTGTCCTGGGCCACCAAAAGATGGTTTTGGCTGAGCTGAGTAGAGCCAATAATGACCTTGTACCTGCAGCTAACAGAACGTAGTCACAAACTTAAATGAATCTTGCTGTTTATTTCAGTACTGCCCTGCAGTTGTTCGGTGTGCCTTTCAGAGGACAGTGCCCTTTCTGCTTTTGTTCATTTGCTCCTTTTTGCATGCAAATAATTCCTTTCTCTGTTAACTCTTCCATTGTTTTCCTTGAAATGGCTTAAGATAGGAGCTTGGTTGATGGAGGTAACAGTAATGAGGTTATCCAGTCCCACCTGTGAGCTGAAGTCATTATTGAGTTATTATGAACATGAGTGATGCCAGTAAGTTGCAAAATATGTTGCCCTTGTGCCTCCCGTTCTGGAGTCTGGTCCCTCTCGTAGGTGCACTTACCTCTGAGCCTTGTTTGAAGAAGAGAGAGAGTCCGTGTTCTGTTGGGCCCTCCAGCTTGTGAGTCTTAGGAAATGCATCGTGTGGCGTGTGGTTCTCCCTCACTCAAGAATGCACTGCCCTGTGTGCCTTCCTGGCAGAGCAGGAGTCAGAAGCACTGAAGAGAGTGAAAATTAACTCTTATCGATTAATCGTTATGTCACCTTGCTGTAGGCAGGGTTACCTGTGGGCGAGCAGCAACTGCATCGGCTTGATGTTCTCCCGTCTGTGTAGCTTATGACTTTTGTCAGTGTGCATGGTGAACAATACTCAAACAATACAGCTGCACTGTAAAGAAACTGACAGGTAGATTTATTTGATTTCTGGTGTTCACCGAGTTTCAGTACATTGGTCCTTGCTAGAACGCGCAGGACTACCTCGAGCAGGAAGTTCTCATTAAGACACTTTCCCAGTGGCTACTCAGGCTGTTCTAAGGATGTGGCTCATTTTATTCAAGTGAGAGGAGCACCTAGATCCTGCTTTTGTGGTTGTTATTCATTGACTCTTCGGTATGTACAGATGAAAACTGGAAAAACAGCTTTAGTAGAGTATTTGGGGTCTTCTACAGGGACAGGTAAAACATGGAGGTAAAGGTTTTCTCTAAGTTTGGACTATTTAAGTTGTTGATGGCAGTGCTGTGGGATTTGGCTTAAATTTGATGGATGACTTTTCCGCCAGACCCCTTGGGCCAGCTCAGGCTCAGATCCCTGGCTTTATGAGGTGCTGTACTGATGAGGACATGAGGAGACGTTAATCTTTTAAAGCCTGATTTCATGGCACCCCTGTTCATAACAAGGAGTACCTGCATTTTTATTTTACTACCTTTTAATGACCCGAACAGTTCATTAAACCTCTGCTACCCCCATCTAGATCTCTGAAGAGACAACAGAGGGAAATAATACTCAGACAGGCGAAGAACCGTGCTGAGACATACTGTGATTCTGTGATGTGAATCCACATGGACAGAGGTGAATGTTGCTCATCTCCAAGCATGCAAACCTGCGCCTGTTTGAGGTTGTTAGGGAGGAATTAGCTGTGTGGGATTATTGTGTACTTGCTTTTCTCTGGTTTCGTCAACCTTCCTTGAAATGGAACAGCTTCCAGTGAAGAACAGGCCCAGTGCGACAGAGGTCTGATGCCATGTTGTGATTTGTCGCAGGTTACTGTGCTTGGTACCCAGAGGCACTTTCAGCCTTCTCGTGGTACACCAGCGATTTGTTAACATGCACACTTTGCTGTATTTGTGAGGATGTGTGCTAGCTGTGATCTGCTTCTGATAAGTTCTTTTTAAAAATGGTGGTGGAGCTCCGTCCTGTGTGTTCTCTTGTGGTGATGATCGTGTCACCAGTTCAGTGTTCGTCACCTGCCTGTGGGGCAGGGGAGCAAAAGGAGAGCAGCCTCACCTCTAGAAACTGTGTCCTTGTCCTTTTAAGGCTGGTTTCCAAGTAAAGCTCCCATGTGCGTGCCGCTGCTGTAGTATGAGTCATGTTAGGAAGATCCCTGAATTGCTCAGATTTCGTTTCTTTGGAGGTTCCCACTTAGAATCCCGAAGCAATTTTTCTTGTTTCTTATCTCCAAGTTCAAACCTGTGTTGGGCTTTGCCTGCTGCCTTGCCTGCATATTTGTTTTTTGAGAAAGAAAGCAGATTCAGCTTTTTTGAGAGAACTAGAGGCAGTCTGATGATGGCAGATGCTGGTATTCATGAGTGAGTTCAGACTTCCTGGGAAAAATGCAACGTATCGGATGCTGGCCAGCCATTGAAAGACTTTCAGAGCGCTGAAGATCACTTTATGGCAAGGATGGTCTGTGAGGCAGTGTGGATGGGTAGAAGCAGAGCAAGTAAAACTGAGGACTGTTCAAGGTAGGGGGAATTGATTCCTGGAAAGGCTTTTGAAGCCAGTCCTCCTAGCAGTTGCGTTCAGATCCATGGAGGACAAGGTGACGTTTGGGGCACCCAGACTAGGTTTACCAAGGGCAAGTTTTAACTGACCAACTAGCTTGGCTTCCGTGATGGCACAAGTGACTTACTGGGTGAGGAAGGTGCAGTGAGTCCGCAGTTGCCGTGGCAGGGGTGTCGGGCGTTTGTGTTCTGGGCTGGTGAGCAGAGCATAGCGAGGATACAAGATTCTTCCTTTCCACGTGGACTCTTGTGACACCCCAGCCTGAACAACTGCTACCAGTTTTAGCTCCACAGTAAGGGAAAGAGCCAGCCATGCTGGAGCAGGTCTAGTGTAGGGTCACCCAGAGAGAGGAGACTGAGGGAGCTGGGCTCGTTCAGCCTCTAGGACAGAGGATCAGAGTGGGAACTGAAGTTCTGCTGCCTTTGGCTTCCAAAGGTGTGGATCCCTCTTTAACTAAGTGACGACGGGCACTGCTTGCAAGTGGAAGTTCTTTTTGCATGTCAGCACATCATCTTATTCAGAACTTGGTACAATGAGCAACATGTCAGAAACAGGTCGTGCTTTGTGCCCGAGTTAGACCAGGGGACACCAGAGGTCATTCCAACCTAAATTATTCTGTGACAAATGTGAAATGCAGTTCGCTCAGACACATAGTACCCCAGGCTTTGGTTGTCTCTGAGCATAAAGGTTTCCCTTCCCAGTCCTCAGGGAACATGAATCCAGCCCACAGAATGGAATGCAGAACACCGGTGCTCCTGTTACAGATGTGACAGTGTCCTTTGGAAGTGGATTACTTTGAAATAAATAGGCTGGCTTTGAGATAAAAAGGCTAGCTGCCTTCAGAAAGTGTGTTCCTGTTTGGTTTGCGGTGCTGCTGAACTTGGATTTTTAATTGTTCCTCACTTTATTGCCAAAGGATTAAGTAAATGGTGGTGGTAGACGTTTTTAACAGAGTTTGTGTTTGTTGCTTTGTTTTGTTTTCTTTTTAAAGCGCCTGTTTGGTAAAGGACTTGTCTCCTCCGTTCCCTCGTTGTCAAAGTAACACTGGAATTGAATTAAATGTTTTTATTTACTCAAAGGGAGAGGTGTTCCTGAACTGGTGGAGTAGATGCGTGTGAATTAAATTCCTGTTTGCACAATTGTTTCAGTTCTGATGCCGTTATACTCACCCCCTGGTGGGGAAGTTGAGATATATAGGGCAGTCTTCAAACTAATGTGAATCTTTTTCGTTGCAGCATTTGACCCTGTGTACCAAAGAGATGGTGATGGAGAAGCCCAGTCCCCTGCTCGTAGGGCGGGAGTTTGTGCGACAGTACTACACTCTGCTGAATAAAGCTCCGGACTTCTTGCACAGGTAACGCCTTCACACACGCTGTGGCTGATGCTCTGAACACCAGCGTGTGCCGTTCATTACGAACCAGATAAACACTCATTTCTAAGCATGGCGAAGAATGCACCTGGCTCACATTGGGGCTCTCAGGAAGCTCTTCCTTTGTTCTGAAAAATCCTTAGGCTCCAGAAGCAAGTCTGATTGCATGGGTGCAAGGCATGTTTTCAGGGTATTTCCTCTGTGGGAAAGCAGGCTGCTGCTCCACTGACAAAGTGTTGATGTGAGGGTATTCCAGAAGCACTTTTCTAAAAAGACAGAAAAGGAAAGGAATGGAAATGGCAGAGAAAGCATTTAGTACCTTAGACAAGTGTGCTAATTATTTCAGGGCACCACAGTTTGCACTGCCTCAGGGAGGTTTTATCCAAGTTATTATTGGATGTTTAAGGTTAAGTGTCCTAGTCTGAACAAGGTAGGTGGCAAACAGAGTAGTTTTTTTCCCTGTGCCCACTGTTAAGTGGTACTCTGAATGTGTTTTTCTTTTTTTTACCCCCTTTTTTCCTCCTCTTTGTGGATTTCATTCACTGCATACAGTTTGTCACTTAAGATTTTGCATTTCCACATGTGGACTTGGAGTGGCAGAAAACCACAAATCCTGTTAAGAAATAAAGGTGGAAGTAGCTTTGCCGGTGTATAAAAGGGAAAAAAGCAATTGCTGTTTGGATTGGTCTTGTCTCAGAACTTGACATCAGGTTGATGATGAAAAATGGGACTGTTTGATTGAGCTCCAGTTAGAGCTCAGGTGGCTTACTGAAGAATTCAGTCATTCGAGTAATGCCGCTTTTCGTCTGCAGCTTTGAGGCAGGGAAAATAATGGTACCATTTTTACTTAAATCACTGTGGAACCACATTGTTCTCTGTGTTCAGTCTATCTTAAGGTGTCTGAGCAGTGTGTTCCAGGCTTTCCTTGTTTGTGTTTAGTAACCTAATAGGAGTTGAAAGCAGGACTTTTAGCAGTTGCAGAATTTTTGCTTCCCCCTAGAACTTGAGCAAATGAGTTGGATCAGTTGACAGCCGGACAAGTACATCCGTGTAATGCATCAGTACCTGATGCACAAACTGACTGCTTGTTCTCACCCAGGACCTGGGTTCTGTAGGTACAGACCACGTCTGGCTCTTTCCCACAGCTGGCCTGGGAAGGGATCCCTTGCCTCAGAGTTGCTGTGTGCAGTTAGCACCATTTTGATACATGTCTGTAGAGATCAACCCTTGAAATTCCTTTAAGAGACTCAAAAGGTGCAGTTTTGCTTGGCCTTCTTTCATTTGCTGGCTTTTCACACTGATTTCAGACAACATTTATTCCGCAGGCTCACACTGAGCTGTGGTCCCTGGGAGGAATCTGGGCATTCCTCGTACTTTGGAGGCTTGTAACGAGCTCTTTGGCCATTGCTTCCTGGAAAGGTGGAGTGTGAAATAGCTGCCACATGTAGCAAAGAGGTGGGATGGATGGGGAGGCGAAATGACTGCTATGGGAAGTTGTCTATACGGTCTGAATCCTTGTTCATGCACTAAGCTTAAAGAGAACAGGTATTCAGAGTAGGAGCTAGCTACATACCTTGGCAGACTGGAATATTGCCTGTTAAGCTTGTCACCGTGTTCTTGGAATCTTGAAAGTGGAAACTATGTCTTGAATTTCTGTTTGTGCTGAAATTCCTGATGCAATGAGCTCTACAACTTTTGGCTAAAATACTTGTTGGATTTGGTTCTGACTTTTCATGACTGTGACCTTTATGTCTCTTTACTTGCAGATTTTATGGCAGGAATTCTTCTTATGTCCACGGAGGACTGGATGCCAGTGGGAAACCACAAGAAGCAGTGTATGGTCAAGCTGTGCGTATCAAAACTGGTCCTGTAGTCCTCTTTTGTGTTTAGAACTTGCCATATAAATCAGTCGGTTTCTTTACATCTGAGTTTCTTATCTGGTAAATAACACCTGAACCTCCTGTTCAGAGGCAGGCAGGGATTTGTTGGCTTGAGGTTTTTTGTTTGATTGTTGCTGCTGTTACTGTGAGCACTGTTTGATATATCAGCTCTGCATCTGGACTGCAGAAAATACGTTTAGGATGGGAAACAAAACCAAGAGGACCTGTTAGGCTTGCCCTAATGATGTATCCCATTTCAGTTAGAACTGGTTCATTGGCAAGGAGGCTTTGATCTTTGCGAGTTAGGTGGAATTGTGTATGTTACCAAATCCTTCTGCCAGTGTAGTTTTCCTAAAGAGGAAGGTAGCTTATGAATAAATGAAGTAAGCGCATGAAACTCGAGTTCTTATGTTAGTTGAGGATCTTTATCAGACGAATGTCTGTCTCTAGGGGCATCTGTTCATGTGGAGCCGCATCTTGGAGCAGTGTGTCTCTTAGCCCGGGACAGGTTTGGTTTCTTCTTCTCTCACCAGCAGAACTTGATTCAGCAGCACAGAAATCTTGCAGTTGCCAGTGCTACCCACTCCTGTCAAGTTAGGGTACTTCATGGGTGCATAGTGAATTGGGGATTTTTGTTTAGGAGGGATGTTCATTTATTTTTAGTGCAAAGTAAATCCTGTCCCTCTCAGAGGCTTTTAAAAAAAGACAAAACCTTAAAATAGGTCATATATTGCTGGAAAAATTGGATAGCAAGTTCTGTGCTATTTGGCTACTCTGCAGAGAACTTGAAACCTGGTGGAAAACTTTGAGATAGAAGCTAGATGAGCTCAGGTAGACTGTTCCTGGAGAAAGACGCTGCTGGGTTTCTGCTTTTACCCTTTGGGCTCAGCAGGGTGCCTTTTTGTGTTAGTGCAGACTCTGATATTTCAAAGGTGTAAAGCTCTGTGCAGAACTCACTATAGCTGAAATATAACTCTCTGTTTCCTAGGAGATACACAAGAAAGTGATGTCCTTACAGTTCAGTGAATGCCACACCAAGATTCGTCACGTGGATGCTCACGCTACGCTGAGCGATGGAGTAGTTGTGCAAGTAATGGGAGAGCTCTCAAACAACGGGCAACCCATGAGGAAGTTCATGCAGACTTTTGTGCTTGCTCCAGAGGTACGTGTGTGTAGGGTTGTGTTCAACTTCAAACCACAGTGATGCAAACCTAGCCTGCAGCTACAGTTTGTCATACAGGGGCAAAAGATAAGATCTGGCTTTTAGAGCTTGGCCTGGAGGCTATCACTCAATGTGTCACAGTGCCAGCGCTGAGAAGCAAGAACGCTGGACCCAGCCTGAGCTGCCTTGTGTTCTTAGACTTCAAGTATGGGAGCAGTAATCCAAAGCCCATTGGAGCTTGCATTTGGGAGCTGCCAGCGGCACAAATAAATAATGAGGCTGAGCTCTGCAGATCGGGTCTGGAGTGTAGTTCTGTGCTTGCATCAAACCTGCTGACAAGTATGAGTGTGGATTGGTGCTGCCGCAGGCCACTGTTCCAGTGTGACTCTTTGTGAGAGCGGGGCTCTGTAAGGGAAAGGGTGTCTGGTGTTCTTTCTGATTCTGCACCCCAACTTCTTCACAAACTGTGGTATGGTTGATGATGAATGGCTTATAATCTTGTTCGATTTATTCCTGTTTCCCTTTGCAGTGTTGTGAGCATACAGTCACCCTGTGAAAGTTATTCTGGTTTTTGTTGTAAAATTTTCCTAAGAGGAAAAATCCAAATTCCTTGATGAAACTGAGGAACTTTATGTTTAGTTAGAATCTATGATTGCTGTGACTTAGCAAACTTGTTTTGTTTCTGCTTGAAACTTCTTTCAGTTGGGTGGAAGTTGCCGTTCAGTCATTTTGTTGAAGAGGTACCAGGAAAATGGCTTTAATGAAATAGTACTCTTCCAAAATATCCTGTGTGCCTCAAAGCTTGTATCTCTGACCCATCCATGTTGTCATCTGCTCGTATAATGTAGATGCAAAACCACTTGTGTCACTGTCTTACAGGGTTCTGTTCCGAACAAGTTCTATGTCCATAACGATATCTTCAGATACGAAGATGAAGTATTTGGGGATTCAGAAGGAGAACTTGATGAAGGTGAGAACTGTACCTGTAGCATTTGTCTTGTTCTTGTTCATCTAGTGTGTATGCAGAGCTGCTGCGAGTGTCTGGAGGAGATGGAAGGACGCAAACTGTGCTGCATTCTCATGGAACATGGTCGTTTGGGAGAGGGCTGAGGCAGAGGCTGCAGGGCCTGTTACTGAAACTGCCTGCCGGTCCAAAATCATCTGAGATTTATGAGCCAGTAGTGCAGTCTTTATTACTTACTGCTACCACATGAAAAGCATCTACTGCTTTAGAAGGTGCTCAAACCCTCTATTCAGAACTAGCAGCAGCATCTTCTTTTTGTGAAAATAGTAGGAAACAAAGCTGCCTGAATGAGGGGAAGCGTTTCATGTCTTTTCTTGCAGCTGATTTTACTTCTTTTTGTTGACGAAGCTTTATTTTGATTACTAGTTTAATATGTTTTTATTTTAAATGTAGCTTGTCTGCACTTGCAGAGGTGTTTAAGGGAGTTTTTATTTTTGCATCAGAGTCTGAAGAAGAGGTGGAAGAGGAGCAGGAGGAAAGGCAACCTTCACCCGAGCCTGTGCAAGAGAATGCAAGCAGTACTTACTACGAGAACCATCCTGTAACGTAAGAAGTCCCTTTTATTATATGAAGTTGCTTTTTTAATAAGAATGGTAGAATTGCTTTACCTTTGAATTCTGAATACAATCAAAGAGGTAGTTTAGGAAACAGCGCTTGATAGGGACCTGTTTTACGTTAACTGTTATTCTCAAATGCTGCTTCTCGAATGGAGAGAGGAAGTGGGGAATGTTCTTACATTTGTTAGTTACTTTTGCTTTTTGCTTTCAGATGTGAGGTGCAGAGGTATCAGCCGTGGTTCTGCACATACTTCTTGGGACCTTTGTTGTATAAACTTGTACCAGCAAGCTGACAGGGCGTATTTGAGTAGATGGGTGCACAAAGAAGGGGTTATTGACAGGTTGCTCCTTAGGTCTGGGTAGCACTTGGAACTGAGAGGAGGGTCGACTATTTGAGAAGCTGCTGTGCAGCTGGATTGGAAGAATGGGTTTCTGCCCTGAGTATCTTAAAATTTAAAGAATGTTAAGGACAAAAGAGGGGATTGTGCTGAAACTCCGGCAGTGACTTAACTCAGGATAACATGGGAAGTGTTTGATGCTCAGAAGCATTAATTGTGGTCATGGTTTTGCACCGGTTGGAAAGAAGTGGCAAAGGCACCATTGTTCATGTATACTCACATTGGGCGTAGCCTGTCTTGTGGCAGTAGCTGCACAGATAGATTCTTTGGAATTCAGGAAGCACTTGGGGTGGCTGAAGAGAGAAGCAAAGAACCTCAGATCCCTGACTATTCAGGCACACGGTGGAGAGGAAGTTGTGTGTGATTTTCAGTAAACACGGCGCACAACTCCATTGGGAAGGAACTTGTATGGCATTCTTATAAATAAGCTACAGGTTTCATTCCAGTGTGGCCTCCATTTGTGTGTATAGCTTAATCTGCCACTGGTCTCTCACTGCTTCTGTTCTATTAGGAGCAGCAGCCCTTGAGTTTAGTACATATTCGCTAACAGGTTTATATGTCTGTGATTTTCAGATTATATGTAGAGAACTGCAGAACTGCTCTGCAGGATTAGAATCTGATTTTGTGTGCAACTCGAGGGGTACAGGGTGTCTCCTCACAGTATTGTGTACGGAGGTACTAAGTGGTAGCAACTGGAAGCCAAACTATCTTTTTAATACCAACCGTTACCACATCGTAGCTTATAATAGCTCATAAAATACGAAGCAATTGATAAGGTGCATAAAATGCCTTTGATTATTGTAGCAACGGGATAGAGGAAGCTCTGGAAGAATCATCTCATGAACCTGAGCCAGAACTGGAGTCTGAAACAAAAACTGAGGAGTTGAAGGCTGAAGTAGAAGAGAAGACCCTTGAGGAGCTAGAAGAGAAGTCTCCATCTCCTCCTCCTGTAGAACCTGTTTCACTACCACAAGAACCACCAAAGGTCGGTTTATAGTTCTATCTGTGCTTCTGGGTGCAGGTGGAAAACCAGAAGATGTGAATTTGAGCTTAGCCTTTCTGAGAGCCAAACCAGTACCTCTTCAGTGCCATGCTGAATGAACAGCTGGACTGGAACCTTGAGCTTGTAAAAATGTGGAGTTTCACTGAAAAGGAAAGTATGTTATTTTTCAGTGCTGCTCAAGTCAACCATCGTAAATTTAATGCTCTGCTTGTAAAGTGCGTGTGTAGTTTTATGGATGTGTAAACCTTTTTAAAAGTGGGGTTAACCTTTGTTAAGAAAACATGTCAGGCTGCCATCACGAAAGATCTCACATGATGAGAACAACTGCTGTTCCTTGAAAAAAGCCGTAAAGCACTGACACCTGCAAAACTGCTGGCATTATAGGGTCAGCATTGACACGGGGTATTGACTGAGAGGCAGGATGCCCATAGGTAAACCCACTGTACACACCGTGTCATCGCTGTGGTGACACTTGCTGAGTTTGGGAGAGACGGCAGGAACTGCTGAAAGCTGGAGAGTTGCTGTTTCCCAGCTCCAACCCCTCTCGTGTATTTTTTATTAATTTTTGTCCTTTTTCTCTTTTCCATATTTACTTCCACCTTCTGGCATCTGCTCTTTCTTGGTGCAGAAGGCACTTAACGCTGCAGGGGTGTGGGGCCTCGGAGGATGGTGATGTGGGGATGTGGAGGGGACTGGGCTCACTCCAGCCCTGGTAGTGGGCGCAGTACACACTTGCTCTGCCCCGCTGGAGTCCACAGACAGCTAGAACCACAAATCCTTCTGTGTCTGCATCGTAATGCTTGCACAACAGTTATTGAATGGTCAGATGTGAACCGAAAGTGTGTTGTCAGCAGACAACTTTCCCTGTCAGACTGTCAGTGGTTTGCCATGATTAGTAGCCTAGGTTTGTTGCATTTCCTGCAGGCTTTCTCTTGGGCTTCAGTGACCAGTAAAAACCTGCCTCCTAGTGGTACTGTTTCTTCCTCTGGAATTCCGCCCCATGTTAAAGCACCCGTCTCACAGGTAACCCATCTGTGAACACCTTGGATTGTCTCATTGCTTCTGCAAACTGCTTCAGTACTTTAAATTAACAGAACAATTTGTTTGACTTAAATTGTGCAAATTAATTGTGTCTTAAATGTGAATGTACTCACCTCCTTGTCCAAGCAAAGGCACATACAGTGAAATTCTGGGTGATGGTGACATGCAAGTCTGCTCTTGTGAACGCAGCAAATCGCCACTGACAGACTTTTGGCCTGTCTTAATGAGATATGGTTTGCTTTACAAGGGAAGGGGGGGACTCCAGAACACCAACTCCCCACAAAAAGGTGGCATTCTAAAGTGTGTTTGAAAGGGTTATTTCTTTGCCGAAAGTGCCTTGGCAATAAAAACAGGCAGCACTGTTTTTAAGGGGGTGCACGATTGCCTTATGAGGCCGACATCTACAGAAATACGCTGGATTTCATTGTCCATTTATCATTAACTTGTCACAGAACCCTGTACCAACTTATGACTGTGTGGGGAATGGAAGGATTCATGTTTCCTTGCCAGGACAATGCTGTCTGGCGTTGGATGAGAGGGGAAAAGAGGAAAGGGAGTTTGACCCGGTGATAGCTCAGGTCCTGTGCATGCCAGGCTAGTCTGAGGTGGTCTGAGACTTGATTCAGGTGCCTCCGTTCATATAAAAATACGTTCAAACCAGAAAATACGTGCGTAACATCCTCTGCTGGTGCTGTGTACTGAAGCCCTCTGTGCTGTGGTAGCTTACGGCCAGCCCTTTCCGGTAGAGCAGCTGGGTTCTTGCAGCAGTTGGTTTTGCACTGCTTTCTTCTCCAATTTTTCACTGTCAGAGAGGAACCTGTCTAGGACTGCACTTCAGCCAAATGCGTGTTAAAAAAGAGAACAGGGAAAAAAACCCAGCAAACACCCCTGGCTTTGTGGTGTTGGTTCTGTCCTGACAGGACTGTCCTGGAGGTGAGATAATGGCTGCGTAGTGAGTAGGGAAACCTGTCTGTCTTCATCAGCCTCAGCAGGGCCTTGAGCGTTCTGGGGTGTTTGAGCTGTAAAAAACGTGCTTTACTAGTGCAGAATAGATTTCCCTTATGCAAAAGCAAAATGGGTTTTGATTTATGTACAGTAGTAGAGAGGGGTGGGGTTTTGCAACATGACTGCAGAACTCCTTTAGTTATCTGTTCAAGAAGGCAGAATATAGCTTATATATGTCCCCTTAAACTCTTTTGTGTGGCCTCTGCAGCTTGTCATGCCTCCTGCCTTTTAGATTACTCTTGCTGTGAGTTCAGGTTTGAGTGGAAGCTTCTGACCCACACTGAAGAGGCAAGAATTTCAACTCTCTGCTTTTCTGGAGACAGGATTAGTCAGCTCTTGGCTCCTTTTCTTGCCCACTTTTCAGACATGGTGCAGGGGAAGCTGGTAGAAGAGGCACCAGAATGACTTCTGCAAGGAGAGGCAGATCAGTAGGAGCTTTTTCCTGTTCTATTGAATCCATTAATGCCAGATCTGTGCATGTGAACAAGGACAGTGGAGTGCCCTGGCGGGTGGGTGGCCGCTTTGGGATGCCATTCCAGTCAGCATCAGTGAAAGCAGCTACCAGCTGTCCCCTTCATTCCTTTTTCTGTTTTTCCAGTTTTCCCCCATCTTTTATTGAGTTAAGAGTACAGTCTCTCTAATGTTGCCTCGGTACCCATCAAAGGACAGCAAGCGTACTGGTTTGGCTATAAAGCCGTTCAGTTCCTGTTTATTTAGAGCCGTAGAGTTCAACAGGTCAGCAGTTCTTGCACTTTTTCTTATCGTGGATGATGAGAAATCAGCCTGCCTACACTGAAAAGTTGTCCCTTCTCTGCGTAGCAATTCCTGATATGCTGACCTCCTGTTTGCAGTAACCCATCAGCTGCCGGAGGGGTGGAGGCAGGCAGGGTGCTTCCTCACGCAAGTCTCCTGGCTCGGAAGTGGTGAGTTCAGGGAAAGATCTGTTTATAGATGCTGCATTCTCTCACCACCTTAAATCTGCTTGGGCTCTGGATAGACTGTGTTATAATCTGCAGCACCTTGGTGGAAGTGATGAGTGCTTTCAGTAAGTTGCATGGTCCCTGTTTGCCTCGGAGACAGTGTGGTAGCTGTGCGAGCTCTGCATCTAACCTAGCTGCTGGAATTCTGGAGAGAGGTACTGGGATTTTTCTTCCTTCCATGTGCAGTATGGTTTCTGGTTTGCTTGGCCAGCTGGTTCTTTATGTGCATGCGTTTTGGCTCTGGAGAAGCTCTTAAGCCTTGTAAGATGTCCACAACAGAGCTGTGCCCACCTTTGGAGCCAACTCTTCTCTTGCTCTTTCCACATTCCGGCTGACTTGTGGCTGGTCTTGCTGTCCTTGCCAGTAGCGTTGCTGTGGCAGAAGGAGGTCCCTTTCCCTCCCTGTGTGAGTTCCCGAAGAGAAAAGACTACGTCACCTTTTCCTTAATGGTTCTTGTGACTCTGCTAGGCTGAGGCTTGTGGTGTGCTTGGGCTGAGGGTTCCTTTAGCCATTGTCTGTTAAAGTCCAGTATTCTGCACCTTTCAACCCGTTCCTTGTGCTCTCTGCGAAAGCAGCTTGGGCTGTGTGGCAGCCCTGAACAGGCACCTCAGGATGCTGTGGTGTTGGAAGGGAAAACAGTTCTGCGCAAGGGCTTTCCTCCAGCAGTTCCAGGAGGCACTGAGGCAGCCTGCCGCTGTGCAAAGGGATGGCACTGGATACAGAGCCACCCATGGCATCAGCAGTTTGCTGTGTCTGTAGACAGAGAATGTTTGTGCCATGGCTAAGAGGTTTAGAGAAATGCAAAGCAGGCAGGGAAAGCTACAGTTGGGATTTAATATGAGGACATCGGTGACTGAGCAGGACTTTGCTGTGGTGGACGGAAGGACTGAGTGATTAAGCCTGATAGCCACGATTGTAAATGGTGGGGGTTGGTATGTGTTGAGTTTTGAGGTATAATTTATAGTGATAAAGATGTGTGAGTCAGATGGCAAGAGACCTCCAGGGAATCTTAGCAGGAAGGTGAATTTTTGTAGCTTAGTCTTGGGAATGGAAAAGTGACTTAGAAGTGTTGGAAGGGCGGCTAATGCTTAGCTGGGCAGAGAATGAGTGGTAGAAGGGCCAAACATCTGTTTAGTGTGCAATAGCCACATGTCTCTTGTAAAATGCAATCTCTTTACCCCTATGAGGCACACTCTGTCTGGAACCATTGGTTATCTTCAGTCCTTAAAGGAAAATAAGAGAAGTGTTTAATATAAATGACTTCTCCACGGCAACCTGGGCCTGCAGCCATTGTCCTTGTGTTTGGTCTCCCTTAGAGGCTAGTGTTCTTCCTTTTGCTTCTAGGGATAATTTTACTTTTCTAAGATAAGAACCCAGCACTGTGGCAAGCCTTAAACTGATGTACAGAATATGGAATATGAAAACTGTTGGAAATTGCTTCAGCAACCAGTGGGCTGCATAGATACACTTTTTTATTTTTCTGTCTCTTTTTCTCAAATTATCTTTAAACGCATTTTTTGCTTGCAAAAGTGGAATAGGTGTTCTAGTTGCTGTGGAATAGGTGTTCTAATTGCTGAGACTATGAAGAGTATACTTTGAGCATCATGGTCTTGACATCGAGAAAGAATCTCCTCAGCAGGTAGTCTGTAGAAATAGTAGAAATTGTCATTTCAGGTGGCTTTATTGTGTCAGGAATACTTACTATCTTTGTGAGGGCTTTTGCTTTTTTCTCCTCTTTCTGTTTAGTAGTTTCTTCATAGTTGTCCTGCAATCAAGGAAAAGAATCCCTCGGAGACACAGAGAGAAAATGTGATTTCCCTTTTCCTTGTGTTCATCTCAGAGTGCCTCTCATCCAGGAAGTTTGAGCTTGGCACAAGGAAGCTTTATTTCACCTTTGTGGGGTTATTAGTCAGGTTGAGGGATTCTTGCAAAACAGAGCATTGAGGTCTCAGTGCCTGGTCAAACATGGAAAATCCACCTTAGACACTCTGATCAGGAGAGGTTTGCTTTGCACCTTAGCAGACATAACTGAACACTGCAGTCCTGGATTGGTACAGAGGAATTTATAGAGGTGAAGCAATGTATTCCCAAACATACTGACATGGACATACATCTTATGGAGTTGTTTTGTGCATGCCACTTAGCTATGACTTGTCTGGTGGGGTTTATTTTATTTTGGTGAGTTCTGGGTTTGGGATTTTTTTTTACTGGGCCAGGGTTTGTTAATACCTCTTCTCCTCCTGTTCTAGCCAAGAGTTGAAACTAAACCTGAAGCGCAGTCTCAGCCTCCTCGCGTACGTGAGCAGCGTCCCAGGGAAAGACCGGGTTTTCCGCCCCGAGGACCTCGACCAGGTAACGTGGATCAGCCTGTGTGTGACTGCTTGGGCCTGGCTAACGAGCATACAGTATCTCCCTGATGGGTCTTCTCTGTGCCTGTAGTGTACTCGGCCGATTATTAACTGTCTGTTGCTGCTGCTATCCACAAGAACTGGGGAAATGGATTTGAAGTCTGAGTAGGTGATGAGTTGTTGCAAAGATCAGGCATTGTTTCCAACCTTCTGTTTTGTGGAAATGTTTTTAATGGTCAGGCCACTTCCTTATGTCCTTGAGTAATTTTCATGTGCCTTGATGCAGTTGCGAAAAGGCGGTATGAGAATCTCAGTGGTTTTTTCCATGTCCTCTAATTTTACTGAAGCTTGGAAGAGAGAGTTCTGAAATACCTGTTGTGACTCTCTGTTTTGGGAGAAAACGAGATGTCTCCACCAGCTGTAGCTAAAATGGGTTCCGATGGATGTTCTCAGTAAGTACCCAGCTGCAGTAGGAATGGGGCTTAAAGCACTTCTGGCTTTGATCAGTGCAAGTATATCCTCACTTGGGGACAACACTGAGACCGAAAGGATTTAAGGCACCGAGAGGGCACCATGACATCTGTTACAGGTCACCATGGCTTGGGTTTTTAACATGTCATCTGCAGCAGGCAGCACAAGCTGCAGCTTTTGGTTACATCAAGTTGTAAATCTGCATTTCCACTTTTGAATGTAATAATGCGCATCCTACAGAGAAGAGGTGACAGTCTTTTAGTTCTGGTCATACACTGCAGGCTGGCCAAGGCAGGGGAGAAAAAGCTGATGTCTCAGTTGATAAAATGGCAGAGCTTCAGCCTGCAATCTTAGTTTTAGAGGAGTCATCAGGCTGTCGTATCTGCTTAACAAAGCTTTTCTGATGAGCTGTCACTGGACTGGTCGGGGAAGCTGCGGAGAGGAGGGGTACGTCCCTGCGCTGTAGTGTTGAGGTACTGAAAGGGTGACAGCGGCCGCTGCCACACTGCAGGGCAGGCAGGGATGCAGCAGGGAGATACTGGGAAAGGCTTCCTCCTGCCTGCTGCTCAGCATACTGGTACTTCAGCTGAGCTGGAGGGAACACGAGGAACTCTCCCTTGTGTTTGGGACACAGTGGTGGAAGATGAGAGCCAGAAGAGCGGACTGGCAGACACTTTTTATTGAGTGCTGACGTCGTGCTAAGGAATTTATAAGGAGGTGGCTGAAATCCTCATATTTTAAAGAAGTGTTTAAAGAGGTAGTGAGCTCCTCTTCAGCGTAACAATTTAAGATACAGCAGCCTCTTAAAGAGTCATGTCCAGTACACAAGATGCTTCAGTTAACATGGATTTATTTAATGTAACCAGGGAAACCAGACAAAAGGAAAACAAATGCATTGTGCTCTTATCATGGAACTGTCGGGACTATGTGAAGCGGAGGACAATGCCTCTCACTGCATCATCCGCTGCAGAAATGGAGGGGCAGAACTGTTAGGGTGATGCTATTTGTTGATGTATTTGCATGTTCTAACCTCAGTGGCTCTGCCTTCTTCTTTCTTTTGGCAACAGGGAGGGGGGACATAGAACAGAACGAGTCAGATAATCGTCGAATAATCCGCTATCCTGACAGCCACCAGCTCTTTGTTGGGAACTTGCCACACGATATTGATGAGAGTGAACTGAAAGAGTTCTTCATGAGTAAGTAACAGTTTCAGCTACAGAGACTAAGAGGAAAAACCGTGTTCAAAAGCCATTTAATGTTCACTCAGAGCCACAGAGGGTAACTTTTACCCTCCGAGTGTGGTGTGGAACAAGCGGAGGGGTGGTAAAGCTGGCACCGTGGTTTCTCATAACGTGGCCTTTCCTTGGTGTTTTCCCAGGCTTTGGAAATGTGGTAGAACTTCGTATAAATACTAAAGGTGTGGGAGGAAAGCTGCCTAACTTTGGCTTTGTGGTATTTGACGATTCTGAGCCGGTCCAGCGAATTCTAGTTGCCAAAGTAAGTACTGACATTGAACGGCTTCCAGAGGATGGGTAAGCGCCTGAGCTCCCAAGCGGTGCAGGCTGTCCCGGCTTGTATGGCTGTTGTTTCTAGCAGTCGTTCCTAGGAACTGTTGTAAGGAAAACATCGTTTCGGTACCCTCGTTGTGTCAGGAGTGTTCAGTAGCTTAGGAAAGCTGTGCCAGCACCCCTCAGACCGCATCGTGCCAAGCTCAGGTCTGTTACCTCTGTGCACAGACACCACGTGGACCTCAGCACTTATTTTGAGAGATCCTTTTCTACTGAAAGTTGAGTCCGTAACCTTTTACCTTTTGAAGGGCATCGCATGCATCTCTGAACTCTGTGTCCTGAGGCTGAGAAAAAGGAGCAAGGTCGTTTGCGGTGGTGACTTGAGGAGGCAGAGGAGAAAGCAGCAGTTTTCATGGTTAGGACATGGGAGCGAACCCGGGTAGAGCCACATAGCCCTGAAGTGAAAAGGTGAAAGCCAGCAGTGAAGAGGCTAAAGACAGCTCTGCCCTTACCCGAGAAGGACAATTTAATTCCTTGCATGCCGAATGAATTTACCAGTGCTGTTCTGTTTGCCATAGACCCGTAGGGCTGAGGTTATGTGTGCAGGGAGCCGTTAGTTTTGTCTTTGAGGCCCAGGTGGAGGTAGGCTGACGCATGCTGCGAACACAGTGTTTTCGTGTGCCTTGTGTAAGTGGCCTTCGCCAAATGGTGACTAACGTGTGCCTTGAAAACTTTTCCCTATAAGCCCATTATGTTCCGGGGCGAGGTGCGCTTGAACGTGGAAGAGAAAAAAACCAGAGCCGCTCGTGAAAGAGAGACCCGAGGTGGAGGTGACGACCGTAGGGATATTCGTCGCAATGATAGAGGCCCCGGGGGGCCCCGTGGAATAGTGGGTGGTGGCATGATGCGAGACCGTGACGGAAGAGGACCCCCTCCGCGAGGCGGCATGGCACAGAAGCTGGGCTCCGGGCGAGGCAGCGGGCAGATGGAAGGCCGTTTCACTGGACAGCGCCGCTGACGCCTCCGCTCTGCGCAGACGGTCTCGGCAGTGGTACATTATCCATCGTGTTTGCATTCTCGTTAATTTTTTTTGGCTTTGGAATGTGACACAGCCCTTCTGATCATTTCTTTGATGTGAAAGCATCCTTTGGTTTCCAGTTTAAATTGAGGTGGACATTCTTTCCCCAGTTTCACAACAGGAGTTAATTTATAAACGTAGACTTGGAGAATTGAGGACTGGAAAAAAAAAAACAAAAAACAAAAAACAAAGACTGGTTAACTCCGCAAGAAAAGTGAACTAAAGGACATGCCCAGTAGAATTCAGGTCCTTTCAGTCAAAACCCTCTGCTGCACATTTTGTGTACGTGTTACTGTTTCTGCCTCTTACTGTTGGAAACACAAATAGTGCAGTTTGTGCAATTGCAGAAGCTTGCCTTTTTTTTTCCTTCTTAGAACACTCAGCTCCAAACAAACTCGTGTTTACGCACTCATCAGAATGCACTAATGGGTACTCTGAACTCATTTGTATCGACATCTGCAGGAGGCATCGGAGGGAAAAGCCTTCATCCTCTTACTCAGACAGAATAGAAACGATGCGGGCATCTGGTCTGCTTGCTGTGACCAACGCGTGTCCACACACAAACCTTAATAAGACTACCGGTTTATTCCAGAAGGAATCCATTTAGCTGTAAAGTAAGCAGAAGCCAGTGTTCCAAAGCCGTAGCCCTCGGTAGGAAACAAGTTTGGTAGCTCACGTCAGATTTTTCTACCTGCCCCTCGTCAGTACAGGGATGGCTGCTCAACACACTCCTCCTTCCCCGCTCCCCTTCGATACGCATTGTACAGTGAAACTTGTCTTGACTGTATTTGAGTTCTCTGGTAATGTAACAAGCATGATGGTGCCTTCTATGAATACATCATTCCAGTCTCGCTGGTGATTTTGTACAGTATCGTGTATGATTTACTGTGCTGCAGAGCCGATCGGCTGCAAAGCGTTTAAAGGAAATCATTGAAAAATTGTATTAAAAACAAATTGCGGTATCTTTCAATCAGTAAATGTTGCAAAAGCGATCATCCACCTAGCTCTTGGATTAACAAGTTCGCCTGGTTCTTTGCAGAGGGGGGAAGGGAGGAAGAAGGCATCCAAGTAGTCTCCAGGTTGTCTCTTCTCTTTGTTCGGTGTCAAAGAAAGCGGAGTTGAAGTCTCTCTTGGGCGTGAATTTCAGCAGTCAGCCAAGAACACTCCTAACCGGTAAAAGCGAGCGTCCTGCGTGGGGCGAGCTTGTTGCCTGAGGATACTGCGATTTTCAGAGAACAAAACAGCAGCTCTTAAGTACTTGAATTTTCCGGTTGTGCTTCTTGGAAAACTCTACTCATTTTGCACACAGCTCCGCTGAAGCTGACACTTGCGTGGCTCTGGGCGGAAGGACAGAAAAGAGACCTCCTTTTCCATCTGCCTGCTGGGTTGTCCTGCAGAGAGGCCTGGATGACGTTCTGGAGCGCGTTCCCGTACTCTGGAGCTGCAGCGGGCAGGACAGGCCCCTGGACGCCGGGGTGGCAGCAGCGCCTGGCTCAGAGGCATCGGGAGGAAAAGGGGTGTTTGTGTGTGCGTCTGTGCAAGTGTTGCCAGGTAAAGCTGCTCCTAAGCGCCAGAGGTTTCCAGTACGGTAATGGCAGTTTGCAGCAGAGGCAGATGGGGCATCAGCGCGGTCTGGCTCTGGGTTATGGAGTCACTGCCTGCTTTCGAGTAAGTTGGAAGATTTTGCACATATCTTTTCTGGTATATTGGGCCAAGCAAAGTGTCTGTTTTCTCCCACACTTGTGATCTTGTGTGTTCCATGGTAAGTCTTGCACTGTTTTCATAGCCTTTTTGTTCCAGAGCACATTTCTTCCAGCTCCGTTTCCATATTTTGGTTTTCCGTTGAAGGTCTTGCCTTTTTGGCCCTTACCTGGGAGTCTGTAGTCCTCGAGTGCTTGCCGCACACCAGCAGTACCTGGCGTTGAAGCTTTGGCTCCGGTGGCTGCCGTTGGTGAGCAGTTTGTTGCCAGAGTGCTCGGCGTAGCCTCTTCCGCGCGTTTTCCTTCTGTAGCGCTGCGGTGGTTTGTGGCCACCCGCTTCTGGTGTGTGGCAAACGGCTCTGGGAATGAGCTTGATGACAAAACTCAAGGATTGAAAAGAGCTACGGAGCCGTTGTGCTTTCTGGCTTGCTTCTTGTTCAAGTGACGTGGCCGACCACTGGGATGCCGTCCAGAGGAGTTTGCAAGGCGATGTCTCGCCTGCCCTGCGGCCCCTGCATGTGCTCGGCCGTCTGGGTGGCTCTGATACCTCAGAGGGGAGGGAGGAAGGGATTCCCTGGCCATTCTGTTAGGTGCTGGTTTGTGGATGGTGGGAGTTGTCATTCGGTTCCATTTCTACAACTTGGCTGAGCGTCCTGGCTTTAGTGGGTGTCTGAGGCAGTGGGTTCCCACTGTGGTTGCTGTACCGTGTCGAGCATTATCTGCTGGTAGATCCTAGTTTAATTGTTGCAGGTGGAAAGTATTTTTACTTTTACATTTCCATTCTGAATGTGTTCTGCCTAAACATACCAATAAACTACTGATGTCTGCAGCATCCATCCCTGTCCCTAATTCTCATGAGCGCAGGCCGTGTGCAGCGCCGTTTCCTCCCTGGCTGTACAGAGAAGGCTTTTCTTATGGAAATTGTTGTCGGAAGGCGGTGGGCAGCCGCAGGCCCACCGTGTTGTGTGCTTTGCTCTAAGTGTTTGGTTTGAGTCGATGAGCTCTGCTTTGCCGAGGCTGCACAAACTCCTTCCCCAGGATTCGGCTTATGAAGGCACCAGGGACAGAAACGCTGCCGGTGTCACCGAGGAACTGAGCCTGCTTCCCACATGGTCGCTGGGGGTCCAGATTGGAAAGCCAAGGAAAACAGCCACAGTGTGTGCACAATCCCAGGAGGACTGGAGCTCCTCCCCAGGGTGTCCCAGGCATTATTCCTCCAGGCCCCAGAGAGCTGCGGAGGCTGCAGCATCCAGCGTCGAGGATACAATTTGAACAAGGGCTGCGATGGAGCCAAGTTGCCTGAGAAAAATGTGGAGCTGCTTGCCCTCGGCCTCGATATCGCATCCTCTCTGTGGTGTGGGGCTGTCTCACTGCAAGGTGTTTGGTGGCATTGCTAGTGCTGTAAGAGGGTTGGTTTTATGCTGCTGGTAGAGAAATCCTGTCTGAGTCCCGGAGTCCCGGCAGAGCTGCTGTGCTCTGGCAGAGCTCTGGTGGCTGCCGTCCGCTGTACCCCTCAGGCCTCTGCCAAGTGCCCATCTGGGCTATAACGTTTTCGGCTAAGTGGCCGATCAAAGGTGTCTGCAAAGTGCCTCGGTTGTGACCCCAAAGTCCGAGTCGCTGGAACCTCGTGTGAGGAGCAGCCTCAGCTCTGCTGGCACAGGGCGTCCCAGCTGCAGCGCGAGGCCCTCGACGCCGTCTATGGAGAACCTGGAGCTTTCAGCCTTGTCCCGTTTGAGGTAAGTTGAGGAGCCCTTTAGTGTCTGTTGTACCCGGGGCTGGGGAGGAGAGGGCGGTGGGAGCGCCAGGGAGGCAGCTCCTGGAGCCGCGGGGCCTCCTGTGCCTCGGCCTGCCGGACAGCAGTTTATTTTCGTCTCGGTGCGGATTTGTAGCAGCGCAAGGTAGGAGCGGGTCCGTGTGGCGGCTGAGAGAGCCAGGGGCACCGGCACCGGCACACGCCGGGGGCCGAGAAGGGCCTTGGTGGCAGCCACGGCCGCTCCGTGGGGAGAAACGGCCTGGAACGGGGGCGCTGGATGGGCTGGAAGATCCAGGCTGCCTGAGGAACCTCGGGGAGCCCCTCGGCGTGGGAGGGGAATAAACCCAGGCGGGGGCTGCGGGGCCGGAGGGAGAGACGCCTCGGTAACGAGGCTCGTGGCGCCGGTTCCTCCCGGCTCCCTCATGTCCGAGCTGTTCTCTCTTCTCGAGTGCCCGGAGCGGGCACCGCAGTTAAACCCGGGGGGAAAGACGGGGCTCGGGGTACCGGGGGCGCGGGGAGGGCTTCTCGGCCCCGGGAGCGCCGAGGCGGCGGGGACGGCCTGTCTCTGTCTGTCGGGGCGGGAGGAGGGGGCTCGCCCTGCGCTCACACCCCGCGTTGTCCCGGGGCGAATAAAAACCCGTGTGTGTGTCGTGTTGTGGGAACAGGGACCGGTAGCGAGGTCCGTGCCGGCCTGGAAGGGCCTCGGTGCGCGGCACGGGGACAGCGGCGAGAGGAATGGGGCTAAGGGGGCGGGTTAGGGGGGCGAGGCCCGAGTGGAGGCCAGTGCCTGAGGACGCCGCGTGAGCCTGCGGGGCGAGCTCTGCAGCCGGGACGTGGCCGAGGTGAGTCGGGGTCTGCTGTGCACGGCTGCGGATGAGCGCGGCGTGAGCCGGGTGCGTGGCCTGAGGGAGGGCGTGGCCCAGAGGGGCCGTGTTTGGGGCGGGGCCTATAGGGGGCTGTGTGGGGGTGGAGGGGCGGGGCCTGAGGGAGGGCGAGTTACGGAGGAGTCATTTACATGAGGGCGGGGTCTGGGGGGGTGGAAGGCAAGGGGGCGTGGCCTGAGTGGGGGTGCGGCGGGTGGGCGTGTTCCCCTAGGGCCTTGGGGGCACCGATGGAGGGCGTGGCCTGAAGGAGGCGTAGCCGCCTGTCCCTCCCTCTGTCCGTCTGTCCTTCTATCTGTTTGTCCCTCTGTCTCTCGGTCTCTCCGTGTCCGTCTGTCCCTGTGTCCATCTGTATGTCCATGTGTGTACGTGTCTGTCTGTCTGTTCTTGTCCATCTGTCCTTCCCTGTGTCCATTTGTCCACCTGTCCCTCCCTGTATCCATCTGTCCGTCCATGTGGCCATCTGTCTGTCCCTCCCTGTGTCCGTCTGTCCATCCCTGTGTCCGTTTGTCTGTCCCTGTGTCCGTCTGTCTGTCCCTGTGTCCATCTGTCTGTCCATCCCTGTGTCCGTCTGTCTGTCCCTGTGTCTGTCTGTCCTTCCCTGTGTCCGTCTGTCCGTCCATATGTCCGTTTCTCTGTCCCTGTGTCCGTCTGTCTGTCCCTGTGTCTGTCTGTCCGTCCATGTGTCCATTTGTCTGTCCCTGTGTCCGTCTGTCCTTTCATGTGTCCGTCTGTCCTTTCATGTGTCCGTCTGTCCCTCCCTGTGTCCGTCTGTCCGTCCATGTGTCCATTTGTCTGTCCCTGTGTCTGTCTGTCTGTCCCTCCCTGTGTCCGTCTGTCCGTCCATGTGTCCATCTGTCTGTCCATGTGTCCGTCTGTCCTTCCCTGTGTCCGTCTGTCCCTCCCTGTGTCCGTCTGTCCCTCCCTGTGTCCGTCTGTCCTTCCCTGTGTCCGTCTGTCCGTCCATATATCCGTCTGTCCTTCCCTGTGTCCGTCTGTCCGTCCCTGTGTCCGTCTGTCCGTCCCTGTGTCCGTCTGTCCATCCCTGTGTCCATCTGTCCGTCCATGTGTCCGTCTGTCCTTCCCTGTGTCCGTCTGTCCGTCCCTGTGTCTGTCTGTCCTTCCCTGTGTCTGTCTGTCCTTCCCTGTGTCCGTCTGTCCCTCCCTGTGTCCGTCTGTCCCTCCCTGTGTCCGTCTGTCCGTCCATATATCCGTCTGTCCTTCCCTGTGTCCGTCTGTCCGTCCCTGTGTCCGTCTGTCTGTCCCTGTGTCCGTCTGTCCTTCCCTGTGTCCGTCTGTCCGTCCCTGTGTCCGTCTGTCCTTCCCTGTGTCCGTCTGTCCGTCCCTGTGTCCGTCTGTCCTTCCCTGTGTCCGTCTGTCTGTCCATGTGTCCGTCTGTCCTTCCCTGTGTCCGTCTGTCTGTCCCTGTGTCTGTCTGTCCCTCCCTGTGTCCGTCTGTCCCTCCCTGTGTCCGTCTGTCCGTCCCTGTGTCCGTCTGTCCGTCCATGTGTCCGTCTGTCCATCCCTGTGTCCGTCTGTCCGTCCATATGTCCGTTTCTCTGTCCCTGTGTCCGTCTGTCCGTCCATATATCCGTCTGTCTGTCCATGTGTCCGTCTGTCTGTCCCTGTGTCCGTCTGTCCCTCCCTGTGTCCGTCTGTCCATCCCTGTGTCCATCTGTCCGTCCATGTGTCCGTCTGTCCCTCCCTGTGTCCGTTTGTCCCTCCCTGTGTCCGTCTGTCCATCCATATGTCCGTCTGTCCTTCCCTGTGTCCGTCTGTCCTTCCCTGTGTCCGTCTGTCCGTCCCTGTGTCTGTCTGTCCGTCCATGTGTCCGTCTGTCCCTCCCTGTGTCCGTCTGTCCTTCCCTGTGTCCGTCTGTCCGTCCCTGTGTCCGTCTGTCCGTCCCTGTGTCCGTCTGTCTGTCCATGTGTCCGTCTGTCCTTCCCTGTGTCCGTCTGTCTGTCCATGTGTCCGTCTGTCCGTCCCTGTGTCCGTCTGTCTGTCCCTGTGTCCGTCTGTCCTTCCCTGTGTCCGTCTGTCCGTCCATATATCCGTCTGTCTGTCCCTGTGTCCGTCTGTCCTTCCCTGTGTCCATCTGTCTGTCCATGTGTCCGTCTGTCCATCCCTGTGTCCATCTGTCCTTCCCTGTGTCCGTCTGTCCGTCCATGTGTCCATCTGTCCGTCCCTGTGTCCATCTGTCTGTCCCTCCCTGTGTCCGTCTGTCCGTCCATGTGTCCATCTGTCTGTCCATGTGTCCGTCTGTCCCTCCCTGTGTCTGTCTGTCTGTCCCTGTGTCCGTCTGTCTGTCCCTGTGTCCGTCTGTCTGTCCCTCCCTGTGTCCGTCGTCCGTCCATCCCTGTGTCCGTCTGTCCGTCCATGTGTCCATCTGTCTGTCCGTCCCTGTGTCCGTCTGTCCATCCCTGTGTCCGTCTGTCTGTCCCTGTGTCCATCTGTCCTTCCCTGTGTCCGTCTGTCCGTCCATATATCCGTCTGTCTGTCCCTGTGTCCGTCTGTCCTTCCCTGTGTCCGTCTGTCCGTCCATGTGTCTGTCTGTCCTTCCCTGTGTCCGTCTGTCCTTCCCTGTGTCCATCTGTCTGTCCATGTGTCCGTCTGTCCATCCCTGTGTCCGTCTGTCCATCCCTGTGTCCGTCTGTCCTTCCCTGTGTCTGTCTGTCCTTCCCTGTGTCCGTCTGTCCGTCCATGTGTCCATCTGTCTGTCCCTCCCTGTGTCCGTCTGTCCATCCCTGTGTCCATCTGTCCGTCCATGTGTCCGTCTGTCCGTCCCTGTGTCTGTCTGTCCTTCCCTGTGTCTGTCTGTCCATCCCTGTGTCCGTCTGTCCTTCCCTGTGTCCGTCTGTCCGTCCATGTGTCCATCTGTCCGTCCCTGTGTCCATCTGTCTGTCCGTCCCTGTGTCCGTCTGTCCGTCCCTGTGTCCGTCTGTCCTTCCCTGTGTCCGTCTGTCCCTCCCTGTGTCCGTCTGTCCTTCCCTGTGTCCGTCTGTCCGTCCATGTGTCCGTCTGTCCTTCCCTGTGTCCGTCTGTCTGTCCATGTGTCCGTCTGTCCTTCCCTGTGTCCGTCTGTCCGTCCTTGTGTCCGTCTGTCCTTCCCTGTGTCCGTCTGTCTGTCCATGTGTCCGTCTGTCCTTCCCTGTGTCCGTCTGTCTGTCCATGTGTCCGTCTGTCCTTCCCTGTGTCCGTCTGTCTGTCCATGTGTCCGTCTGTCCCTCCCTGTGTCCATCTGTCTGTCCCTGTGTCCGTCTGTCTGTCCATCCCTGTGTCCGTCTGTCCGTCCCTGTGTCCATCTGTCCATCCATGTGTCCGTCTGTCCATCCCTGTGTCCGTCTGTCCCTCCCTGTGTCCATCTGTCTGTCCATGTGTCCGTCTGTCCCTCCCTGTGTCCGTCTGTCCCTCCCTGTGTCCGTCTGTCCGTCCCTGTGTCCGTCTGTCCTTCCCTGTGTCCGTCTGTCCCTCCCTGTGTCCGTCTGTCTGTCCCTGTGTCCGTCTGTCCCTCCCTGTGTCCGTCTGTCCGTCCATGTGTCCATCTGTCTGTCCATGTGTCCGTCTGTCCCTCCCTGTGTCCGTCTGTCCGTCCATGTGTCCATCTGTCTGTCCATGTGTCCGTCTGTCCCTCCCTGTGTCCGTCTGTCCGTCCATATGTCCGTCTGTCCTTCCCTGTGTCCGTCTGTCCGTCCATATGTCCGTCTGTCCTTCCCTGTGTCCGTCTGTCCGTCCATGTGTCCGTCTGTCTATCCATGTGTCCATCTGTCCATCCCTGTGTCCGTCTGTCCGTCCATGTGTCCATCTGTCTGTCCGTCCCTGTGTCCGTCTGTCCATCCCTGTGTCCATCTGTCCGTCCATGTGTCTGTCTGTCCTTCCCTGTGTCCGTCTGTCCCTCCCTGTGTCCGTCTGTCCATCCATATGTCCGTCCATGTGTCTGTCTGTCCTTCCCTGTGTCCGTCTGTCCCTCCCTGTGTCCGTCTGTCCATCCATATGTCCGTCTGTCCTTCCCTGTGTCCGTCTGTCCTTCCCTGTGTCCGTCTGTCCGTCCATATATCCGTCTGTCTGTCCCTGTGTCCGTCTGTCCGTCCCTGTGTCCGTCTGTCCGTCCCTGTGTCCGTCTGTCTGTCCCTGTGTCCGTCTGTCCTTCCCTGTGTCCGTCTGTCCGTCCATGTGTCCGTCTGTCCATCCCTGTGTCCGTCTGTCTGTCCCTCCCTGTGTCCGTCGTCCGTCCATCCCTGTGTCCGTCTGTCCGTCCATGTGTCCATCTGTCTGTCCGTCCCTGTGTCCGTCTGTCCATCCCTGTGTCCGTCTGTCTGTCCCTGTGTCCATCTGTCCTTCCCTGTGTCCGTCTGTCCGTCCATATATCCGTCTGTCTGTCCCTGTGTCCGTCTGTCCTTCCCTGTGTCCGTCTGTCCGTCCATGTGTCTGTCTGTCCTTCCCTGTGTCCGTCTGTCCTTCCCTGTGTCCATCTGTCTGTCCATGTGTCCGTCTGTCCATCCCTGTGTCCGTCTGTCCATCCCTGTGTCCGTCTGTCCTTCCCTGTGTCTGTCTGTCCTTCCCTGTGTCCGTCTGTCCGTCCATGTGTCCATCTGTCTGTCCCTCCCTGTGTCCGTCTGTCCATCCCTGTGTCCATCTGTCCGTCCATGTGTCCGTCTGTCCGTCCCTGTGTCTGTCTGTCCTTCCCTGTGTCTGTCTGTCCATCCCTGTGTCCGTCTGTCCTTCCCTGTGTCCGTCTGTCCGTCCATGTGTCCATCTGTCCGTCCCTGTGTCCATCTGTCTGTCCGTCCCTGTGTCCGTCTGTCCGTCCCTGTGTCCGTCTGTCCTTCCCTGTGTCCGTCTGTCCCTCCCTGTGTCCGTCTGTCCCTCCCTGTGTCCGTCTGTCCTTCCCTGTGTCCGTCTGTCCGTCCATGTGTCCGTCTGTCCTTCCCTGTGTCCGTCTGTCTGTCCATGTGTCCGTCTGTCCTTCCCTGTGTCCGTCTGTCCGTCCTTGTGTCCGTCTGTCCTTCCCTGTGTCCGTCTGTCTGTCCATGTGTCCGTCTGTCCTTCCCTGTGTCCGTCTGTCTGTCCATGTGTCCGTCTGTCCTTCCCTGTGTCCGTCTGTCTGTCCATGTGTCCGTCTGTCCCTCCCTGTGTCCATCTGTCTGTCCCTGTGTCCGTCTGTCTGTCCATCCCTGTGTCCGTCTGTCCGTCCCTGTGTCCATCTGTCCGTCCATGTGTCCGTCTGTCCATCCCTGTGTCCGTCTGTCCCTCCCTGTGTCCATCTGTCTGTCCATGTGTCCGTCTGTCCCTCCCTGTGTCCGTCTGTCCCTCCCTGTGTCCGTCTGTCCGTCCCTGTGTCCGTCTGTCCGTCCATATATCCGTCTGTCTGTCCATGTGTCCATCTGTCTGTCCATGTGTCCGTCTGTCCCTCCCTGTGTCCGTCTGTCTGTCCCTGTGTCCGTCTGTCCCTCCCTGTGTCCGTCTGTCCGTCCATGTGTCCATCTGTCTGTCCATGTGTCCGTCTGTCCCTCCCTGTGTCCGTCTGTCCGTCCATGTGTCCATCTGTCTGTCCATGTGTCCGTCTGTCCCTCCCTGTGTCCGTCTGTCCGTCCATATGTCCGTCTGTCCTTCCCTGTGTCCGTCTGTCCGTCCATATGTCCGTCTGTCCTTCCCTGTGTCCGTCTGTCCGTCCATGTGTCCGTCTGTCTATCCATGTGTCCATCTGTCCATCCCTGTGTCCGTCTGTCCGTCCATGTGTCCATCTGTCTGTCCGTCCCTGTGTCCGTCTGTCCATCCCTGTGTCCATCTGTCCGTCCATGTGTCTGTCTGTCCTTCCCTGTGTCCGTCTGTCCCTCCCTGTGTCCGTCTGTCCATCCATATGTCCGTCCATGTGTCTGTCTGTCCTTCCCTGTGTCCGTCTGTCCCTCCCTGTGTCCGTCTGTCCATCCATATGTCCGTCTGTCCTTCCCTGTGTCCGTCTGTCCTTCCCTGTGTCCGTCTGTCCGTCCATATATCCGTCTGTCTGTCCCTGTGTCCGTCTGTCCGTCCCTGTGTCCGTCTGTCCGTCCCTGTGTCCGTCTGTCTGTCCCTGTGTCCGTCTGTCCTTCCCTGTGTCCGTCTGTCCGTCCATGTGTCCGTCTGTCCATCCCTGTGTCCGTCTGTCCTTCCCTGTGTCCGTCTGTCCGTCCATGTGTCCGTCTGTCCTTCCCTGTGTCCGTCTGTCCGTCCATGTGTCCGTCTGTCCGTCCCTGTGTCCATCTGTCTGTCCCTCCCTGTGTCCGTCTGTCCGTCCATGTGTCCATCTGTCTGTCCATGTGTCCGTCTGTCCCTCCCTGTGTCTGTCTGTCTGTCCCTGTGTCCGTCTGTCTGTCCCTGTGTCCGTCTGTCTGTCCCTCCCTGTGTCCGTCGTCCGTCCATGTGTCCATCTGTCTGTCCCTGTGTCCGTCTGTCCATCCCTGTGTCCATCTGTCCGTCCCTGTGTCCGTCTGTCCGTCCCTGTGTCCGTCTGTCCCTCCCTGTGTCCGTCTGTCTGTCCATGTGTCCATCTGTCCATCCCTGTGTCCATTTGTCTGTCCCTGTGTCTGTCTGTCTGTCCCTCCCTGTGTCCGTCTGTCCATCCCTGTGTCCGTCTGTCCTTCCCTGTGTCCATCTGTCCATCCCTGTGTCCATTTGTCTGTCCCTGTGTCTGTCTGTCTGTCCCTCCCTGTGTCCGTCTGTCCGTCCATGTGTCCGTCTGTCCGTCCATGTGTCCATCTGTCTGTCCATGTGTCCGTCTGTCTGTCCCTGTGTCCGTCTGTCCGTCCATCCCTGTGTCCGTCTGTCCGTCCATGTGTCCATCTGTCTGTCCGTCCCTGTGTCCGTCTGTCCCTCCCTGTGTCCGTCTGTCCGTCCATGTGTCCGTCTGTCCATCCCTGTGTCCGTCTGTCCGTCCATGTGTCCGTCTGTCCGTCCCTGTGTCCGTCTGTCCCTCCCTGTGTCCGTCTGTCTGTCCCTGTGTCCATCTGTCCTTCCCTGTGTCCGTCTGTCCGTCCATATATCCGTCTGTCCTTCCCTGTGTCCGTCTGTCCTTCCCTGTGTCCGTCTGTCCTTCCCTGTGTCTGTCTGTCCTTCCCTGTGTCTGTCTGTCCGTCCATGTGTCCATCTGTCTGTCCCTCCCTGTGTCCGTCTGTCCATCCCTGTGTCCGTTTGTCTGTCCCTGTTTCTGTCTCTCCGTCCCTGTGTCCGTCTGTCGGTCCCTGTGTCCGTCTGTCTGTACCTGTGTCCATCTGTCTGTCCATCCCTGTGTCCGTCTGTCCGTCCATGTGTCCATCTGTCTGTCCGTCCCTGTGTCCGTCTGTCCATCCCTGTGTCCATCTGTCCGTCCATGTGTCCGTCTGTCCTTCCCTGTGTCCGTCTGTCCGTCCCTGTGTCCGTCTGTCCCTCCCTGTGTCCGTCTGTCCGTCCCTGTGTCCATCTGTCTGTCCGTCCCTGTGTCTGTCTGTCCTTCCCTGTGTCCGTCTGTCCGTCCATGTGTCCGTCAGTCCTTCCCTGTGTCCGTCTGTCCGTCCCTGTGTCTGTCTGTCCATCCCTGTGTCCATCTGTCTGTCCGTCCCTGTGTCTGTCTGTCCATCCCTGTGTCCATCTGTCTGTCCGTCCCTGTGTCTGTCTGTCCTTCCCTGTGTCCGTCTGTCCGTCCCTGTGTCTGTCTGTCCATCCCTGTGTCCGTCTGTCCTTCCCTGTGTCCGTCTGTCCGTCCATGTGTCCGTCTGTCTGTCCATGTGTCCGTCTGTCCTTCCCTGTGTCCGTCTGTCCCTCCCTGTGTCCGTCTGTCCGTCCCTGTGTCCGTTTGTCTGTCCATGTGTCCGTCTGTCTGTCCCTGTGTCCGTCTGTCCTTCCCTGTGTCCGTCTGTCCGTCCCTGTGTCCGTCTGTCTGTCCCTGTGTCCGTCTGTCCGTCCATATGTCCGTCTGTCCTTCCCTGTGTCTGTCTGTTCGTCCATATGTCCGTTTCTCTGTCCCTGTGTCCGTCTGTCCTTCCCTGTGTCCGTCTGTCCGTCCATATATCCGTCTGTCTGTCCCTGTGTCCGTCTGTCCTTCCCTGTGTCCGTCTGTCCCTCCCTGTGTCCGTCTGTCCGTCCCTGTGTCCGTCTGTCTGTCCCTCCCTGTGTCCATCTGTCCGTCCCTGTGTCCGTTTGTCTGTCCCTGTGTCTGTCTCTCCGTCCCTGTGTCCGTCTGTCGGTCCCTGTGTCCGTCTGTCTGTCCCTGTGTCCATCTGTCCGTCCATGTGTCCATCTGTCTGTCCATGTGTCCGTCTGTCCCTCCCTGTGTCCGTCTGTCCTTCCCTGTGTCCGTCTGTCCGTCCATATGTCCGTCTGTCCTTCCCTGTGTCCGTCTGTCCGTCCATATGTCCGTTTCTCTGTCCCTGTGTCCGTCTGTCCGTCCCTGTGTCCGTCTGTCCGTCCATGTGTCCATTTGTCTGTCCCTGTGTCTGTCTGTCTGTCCCTCCCTGTGTCCGTCTGTCTGTCCGTCCCTCCCTGTGTCAGTCTGTCTGTCCATGTGTCCATCTGTCTGTCCCTGTGTCCGTCTGTCCCTCCCTGTGTCCGTCCGTCCGTCCCTGTGTCCGTCTGTCTGTCCATCCCTTTGTCTTTCTGTCCTTATGTCCGTCTGTCCTTGTGTCAGTTTGTCCCTCCCTATGTCCGTCTGTCCGTCCTTCTGTCAATGTGTCTGTCTGTCCTTGTGTCCGTCTGTCCCTCCCTATGTCTGTCTGTCCGTCACTCTGTCCATCTGTCCCTCCCTGTGTCCGTCTTACTGTCCATGTGTCTGTCTGTCCATGTGTCCATTTGTCTGTCCTTGTGTCCGTCTGTCCCTCCCTGTGTCCGTCTGTCCATCCATGTGTCTGTCTGTCCATCTGTCTCTCCCTGTGTCCGTCTGTCCCTCCCTATGTCCATCTGTCCGTCCCTGTGTCCGTCCGTCCTTGTGTCCATCTGTCCGTCCCTGTGTCTGTCCGTCTGTCCCTCACTATGTCCGTCTGTCCTTGTGTCTGTCTGTCTGTCCCTCCCTGTGTCCGTCTGTCCATCCCTGTGTCCGTCTGTCTGTCCCCGTGTCCGTCTGTCCATCTGTCCCTCCCTGTGTCCGTCTGTCCATGTGTCTGTCTGTCCATCTGTCCCTCCCTATGTCTGTCTGTCTGTCCTTGTGTCCATCTGTCTGTCCCTCCCTGTGTCCGTCTGTCTGTCCATCTGTCCCTCCCTATGTCCATCTGTTTCTCCCTATGTCCGTCTGTCAGTCCGTGTGTCCATCTGTCCCTCCCTGTGTCTGTCTCTCTGTCCATGTGTCCGTCTGTCTGTCCCTCTCTATGTCCATCTGTTCCTCCCTGTGTCCGTCTGTCCCTCCCTTTGTCCGTTTGTCTGTCCCTGTGTCCGTCTGTCCCTCCTCGTGTCTATTTGTCCGTCCCTGTGTCCCTCTGTCCCCTTGTCTGTTCGTTCCCGCGTTTGTCTGTCCGCCCCCGTGTCTATCTGTCCCTCCCCGTGTCTATCTGTCCCTCCCCGTGACAAGGACGCGGTCTGAGTGGTGTCGTGTTGGGGGGCGTGGCCTAGGGGGGGGTGTGGCCTGAGGCTGCGCTGCAGTGAGGTCTGTGTGGGCGGCGCAGGGAGCTCCGTCCGAGTGAGGGGGCGGGGCCAGGGGTGGGGCCATGTTGTGGGCGGGATCTTGGGGAGAGGCCTCATCTAAATGGAGGCGGTGTGGGCGGAGTGGAGGAGGGCGGGTCTGAGGAGTTGCGGTTCTGTGTGGGAGTGGGGGGCACTCTTAGGAGGGGCCGTGGTTCGCGCTCGAGGCGGAGCTGTCAGGGCAGCTCCCGGGACCCTCCCGAGCTGCAGCCGCCGGGTTCGTGCGCCGCCACACACGGCGGCTTCTGAGCGCGCTCTCCCGGGACGACGAGCGGGAAGGCTCCGGGAAACCCTGAGCGGGGTCGGGGAGGCGGAGCCACCGCGGGACCCCCGCGCTCACAGAGGTCGCGGGCGCCGTGAGCCGGGAGAGGCGGCCCCGGCCGGGCTCCCGGTAGCCGAGGGAAGCCCGAAAGCTGCGGTCGCGGCACGGCCGGGAGCAGCCGGTCCCTTGCCGGCTCTCCCGTGCGGGAGCAGCCGAGTCCCGGGATTAGAGCGCGGCGCGGGAGGCGCGTCCCCCCACCCCCACCCCCTTCCACCCTTCCCTGTCGCTGCCGAAGCCGCTCCTGGAGGAGGAGAACTCCGGCTGCCGCGGCGCTCGTGAGGGGAGCGAGTCCCGAGCTCTCCCGTCGTCGCTGTTCTCCGGGGTCGGCGGGAGGAAAGGGCTCTCTGGCCGGGATGAGGCGGTGCGGGCGTCTCTCGCCGGTTGAGCGGGAGCTCCGACCGAGCGGTTTCTCTCCTCTCCCGCAGGTCCCGAGGCGATGCCGGCGATGCCGTGGGGCCGCCCCGGGAGAGCGCGGGGACGGGCGGGGAGACCCTCGGCGCAGAGCGGCGCTTGGTGCGGATTTAATCCCTGAGGCTCCCTGCTGCCCTGAGCCGCTGTCTGCACCTGCCTCCAGTTCAGGTGCGGCCGACGGACGCCCTGGAGCGTTACAGCTCCAGGTAACTTCAGCTCCCAACAGGAGATGTTCTTGCCAGGTCGCTCCTTCCTGGCGCAGTTCCAGGGAAGTGCGGCTCTCCCCCACAGGCTCCAGAGAGCAGACGCTGCCCTGTCCTGTGCTGGGAGCAAACCCCTGGCTGATGGGCATCACGGCTTCTTGCAGCTCCAGCTCACGGACACCGCAGCGGGGCAGCAGATCTGGATGAGATAGTGTTCCTGCTCAGGTTCTCCAGTGTTTTCCTGCTCAGGGGAGTTGAAACCTCAGGTAATTTCAGTTCCCGCTGATCGTTTCAGGTTTGGGTCATTTCAGTTGTAGGAACCTGATGCTGCAGCTTGTTGCAGCTCTGACTTGTTTTGCATTGAGGTCCTTCTCCTGCTCAGTCCAGTTCTGGGTTCCAAGAAGCTCCATCTTTGGCCGGGAGGTGCTCCTGCTCATTACCAGCCCCAGTTCAGTAAATGCTCCTTGTTGTCACAGGCTCCTCAAAGTTCCAGCTTATCTCAGCAATCTGGGCTTTTGACCGAGTCATAAATCACTCACTGTCCCAACTCCCATGTGACTATGAGCTGGCATAACCATACAGTCTAACCATACAGTAACCGTGGCAGCAGTCGTATAACCCCAAATACAGCACTGAATATACAAAAAAGCACCTTCTGCCCCAGAGACCATCTCAAAAGTTTAGTTCAGCCTGTTGCGTGCCTGCCAGCCTCCCTCCCTCTGGGGACCGATGCGTCTGGGCCTCCCTGCCAACCCCTCCATCATCCACACCCCAACTCTGTTACTCTCCCACCATCCCCAGCCCAAGCCTCTGTTTTGGGGGCTGAAAACAGCCAGCTGAGCCTCTGTTTCCAAGTCCCCTAAACGCAGCGCTTCTTAGGTGTTTGGTTTTTGGTTTTTTTTCTGAGCCCCAGAAATGCAGGCTTTAACCTACATTTTCCAGTACTGGAAATGAAGAAGTTAGTTTTTTTTCTGAGATTCAGCAAGGCAGCGCTCGCCCTCTGCTTTTGCATCTGAGCTCCCAGCGTGCCCTCAGTCTCCATTTTCCAACATGGAAATGGCACTCTAGTTTTGGGGTTTGGGTTTTTTTTTTGTTAGCCCCAGGCCTTGATCTGTATTTCCAAATGCTGAAAATGCAGGACTTGATCTTTTTTCCTGAGCTCCACCCACAGCTTGTTCCCAAGGGCCAATAGTGCAGCACTCACTCTCTGTTTTCCAAAGGCAAAAACACAAGATACATCTCCACTTTGAGCCCCAAACCTGTAGGGCTTGTTCTCCCTTCTCAGGAGCAGACAAGGCCCAACTGTGAGGCCCCAACCCCCCCTGCAGACCCTGTGTGTGGTGGGGTGGGAGCTCCACACCCATCGGGACACACTTGGGAACGGAGGGGCAGCCCTGTTTTTACGGGGGCTGCACTGCATGCAGCAGGGATCACTTTATTCATGTTCCCTGCCCCAAAGCACTTGTACCCTGTGGCGTGGACTCCACCGGCTAGGGAACGCAGCCCCTCACTGGCTCCTGTGCAGACAGAGCCTGAGGAGCAGCTGCTGCCACTGCTCTTGAGCCAGAGCCCCACCCTGCCCCAGCATAGGTGCCACTGATCAATTACTTAGCAAGGCCACTAATTAAGTGCTGGGGGGGGCAGCCTGGGGGCATCTGGGGAGTTCCCCTGTTCGTGTTGAATGTCCCACAGGGAGATGCCAGGTCTCTGCAACCGCGGAATGGTTTGGGAGGGAAAGGACCCCAAAACCCACCCCATCCCACCTCCTGCCATGGGCAGGGACACCTCCTACTGGATCAGGGGCTTCAAGCCCCACCCAGCCTGGCCTTGAACCCCTCCAGGGATGGGGCAGCCACCACTGCTCTGAGCAGCCTGGGCCAGGGCCTCCCCACCCTCACAGCTGAAAATGTTACTCCTGAATGTCTCCTCTTCCAACTGAAATCCATTCTGCTGTCCCTGCATTCCTGGATCCAGAAGCCTCCCCAGCTGGACATGTCCCAGCAGAACGTGAGGGTAACAGCCCTTCCCACTGGTTCCAGCCCAGCTGCTGGGCAGAAGCCCCCACGCGGGGGTCAGAGTGCTTGGGCAGGGTCCTGTGCCCAGCCCACCCTCGGCATGGCCAGCACCCACACCTTATGAGGCCAAGAGTTACCTGGGCAGTCTTCCCTGGAGTAAAGGAGCTTGACTGCAGCCAATCCAGGGACGTGTGCTCCAGTATTTCTCCAGGAAGGTCCCCAGCCAATCGCCAGCTGCCCACATGCTCTGTCAAACAGAAATGAAAGTCTCACTGCGTGTGCAAGGAACCTCTCAGCACCAGATGTGTATTAAATGAGCCCACTTGTCATGCTCCTTCTACTGAAGAATTAGCATCAGTGTCACAACTTGTTAATGCGATTCAAAAATCACTATGCATATATAGTAATTATGAATATATATGTTACGAGCTCCATGTCAGTTTGTTGCTGTACTTTGTAACGTAGGTGGGAACAGCGGCTTCCACTTATCATTAGGCTGCTATTAAACACAATCCTGCAGTGCCTTGGCTGGCCCACGTACCTAGAACTCTGAAGGGAGAGACAGAACATTTAGAAGGACATCTTGGCATCACAGTTGTTATTCCCAAGTATGCATTTCTTATTGAATTACTCTGGGTATCTTTGCCCTCAGGCAGTAACCTCCACGTACTAGCTTCCTTGTGACCACGTCTCAACGTGTTCCTGGCAGGAGCACATAAGCTTTTGCCGAGCAGGCAGAAGGTGAGCAGCAGTGGTTACTCTCGGCGTGGCTCTGCTACGCCAAGTTCACGCTGAACACGGACATGGGAACACGGACATGGGAACCCATGGCTGTAGTTTCCTTTGGGGCTGACTCCAAATCAACACTGACTTCTCTCATCTTTCAATCTGTACCTACACCCTGCAGGAGCAGCAGCATTTGGCACAGTCCTTTTGGAAAGAGCTGAGTGCTTGGAGCCCGGCATTCCAGCAGCGTCCACATGGCCTGTGGGGGCCCGAGGTGCTGCAGGGGCACTCTCGGCGTCAGCAGGGCATGCAGATGCTCCTTTCTGCTCATGCCCTGCTCTGCCAGCCCTTCTCCACAGGTCCCAGTCGGGCACAAGCTTTGGCAGGACGGGGTACTCGGGGAGCAAGGAGCAGCTGCAGTTCCCGCTGGGCTGCGCAGACCTAAAGCTGCTTGCTGCTGCTTTAAAGCACCCGGGCTGTGACAACCCGTGAGGGCTGCCCAGAATTCGGGTGCAGCCACAGGTAGGTGCCACGCTCAGTTCTGATCCCAGTGCTACCCATCAGGTTGTGGCCTTTCAGGAACAAATCCTTCCCCTGATGATCACCTGGGTGACTTTTGCTTAGCAAGCGCACTCACTCTCCTTCCCTCCCAGTATCAGAAGTGTCTGGACTTAACCCAACAGCAGGTTATCAATTTGATACTCGGTGCTACATCCACACGGCCCCAGACTGTGCCTGCTAACCACCGCTGCACCAAATCGCTCCCTTTCCCCCTCGCCCAGACAACTGCTCATCATCCCCCACAGACCACGGACTGATGGGAGATCAGGTAAGTTATGAAACCATGACCAGCACTCAGTCTCTCTTTGTGTTTTTAAGTGCTGTACACCAGCTTTGCACAGAGCCCTCCTTTTTGCACAGAGGTACAGCTGCAGTTTCAGCTAAACAAGGCTCAAGAAGGTTTATTTCAGTTCTCCCAGTGCAGCCTTCTGCAGTGAACATTTTCTGCTACATCAGGACTAAATCAAAAGTTTTCCCTCAACCTAATCCAGAAAACATCAGCTTGAGACAAACCTTAAAAAGACATGGGGAAAATCCAAAGCATGTAAAACCCAAACACCTCCTACCACCCAGAGGGACCACCAGCAGCTGCTGATATACATGATGGTTATAGAATTATCTGGTTTGGAAGGGAACTCAAAGATCATCCAGTTCCAACCCCACTGGCCATGGGCAGGGATACCTCCCACCAGACCAGGCTGCCCAAGGCCCCATCCAGCCTGGCCTTGAACAACTCCAGGGATGGGGCAGCCACAACTTCCCCAGGCAACTTGTTCCAGTGCCTCACCGTTCTCATGGTGAAGAAATTCCTCCTGATATCTAGCCTAAATCAGCCCCTCTCCAGTTTATACCTATAAAAATACATGTATTTTCTTACAAAAGCACCTTAGAAAAAAATCTATGGCATCACACTTTATCCAGAAAGGCCCAGAGGCGGGTAAAGTGGGCTGGGAAATTATTAACTCTGCTGTGTTGATTGTTTTGGTGATTCATTTTTGCCTTACTTTCCACAAAAGTAAAAGAGCCTGTCCTATTGCCTAGTAGAAACTGGGAGATGTGAGGACATCCAGCCCTGGGTGCTGTACCCAACCTGGCCATCACTATCTCAGCTTTTGAAGATTTCAATACCCCTTAGTGTTAAGTCCTTAAAATGCCCAGTGTTACTTGTGAAGCCTTTTATCAGACTGCAAATGGAAACGGTTGCTCTAGAGCACAGTTTGTCCTGGGTGAGTTTAGGTCAATATACCCCCACAGAACTGAGTAAGTCTCACCTCCAGTTTTGCTGAGGATAGACAGGATGCCTGGTCTCAAATCCTGCAGCAAATGCTGCTTTCCCTGTTCTCTCAACAAAAGCCTGGATCACGGCACAGTTCTAACACAACAACGGCAACAGGAATGCAGCACATTCCAGATACAGACTAATGGCTAACTGGCTACACTTGTGCTGGACCCCCCCCCCCCCCCCCCCCCCAAAACTCAGGGAACACGCTACTCAAAATATGCTCTCTGGCCAAGACATCTGTAGTTACAAAACCTTCACTGGATAAAACTCTTCCCTGCAAGGAGACTCAGCTTCCATCACTGGCTGTCGTGGTTACAGCTAAGTCACTACCTGTGTTGTGCTAACCTGAGCCAGTCAAGAAACAGCAAGATCTCATGGTTGGTCACTTCAAGTCAACTTTTGACAGGTATCCCATGGCAATTCCTCAGTGTCCTACTCCTCGTTCCTCCTGTTCACATTAGGTATTTACCTGTGCAGAGTGGTCAGTCTTAGTGAGCATCATCAGTGACTCGGGTCCTGGGGAACATCACGTGTGCAGAGATGCTCCAGCCCCACTGCAGAGATCACTTTGGCACCATTGCATTTAATTCCCCTGTCACACCAAGATGTACTTGGAAATCCTGTGTACACATGTATCTATCCTACACATAGCCTTTATGTCGCCTACATTTATTCCTCAATGGAATTATATTTGCCACCTCTCCAGCTTGTCTGCAGTGACCTGCAGAAGACATCATGTTTCCCTGCACAGGTTTGTACCCCATAATATGCTTTGCTAGCAGACTGTGCTGCTGAGCTGCCCATGTGCAGTAAGTCACTCATGGCTCTTCCATACCTTCGCGCAGTAAGTCACCCATGGCTCTTCCATACCCTCGTGCAGTAGCTGTGCCAGCAGCACAACCCTTGTGAAGCCTGCTGGGGCCCCTGAGGGTGGCCAGACACCTCTCCAGCAGCAGCACCATTTTTCTTGATACCATCAGCAACCTTCCAGTACCTGAAATGGACCTACAAGAGAGCTGGGGAGGGACTGTTCACAAAGGCTTGTAGGGATAGGATGAGGGGCAATGGGTATAAACTGGAGAGGGGCAGATTTAGGCTAGACACAAGGAAGAATTTCTTCATGAGAGTGGAGAGGCACTTGAGCAGGTTGCCCAGGGAAGCTGTGGCTGCCCCATCCCTGGAGGTGTTCAAGGCCAGGATAGATGGAGCCTTGGGCAGCCTGATCTAGTGGGAGGTGTCCCTGCCCATGGCAGCGGGGTTCGAACTAGATGATCTTGAAGGTCCCTTCCAACCCGAACTATTCTATGATTCTAAAAGTCCATGGTCTGGCAGCAGCACCAGGTTACAGTCCAGGAGTGCACACAGGCTGCCAAAAACCACACCCCCAACGTGTCCATGACAAAGTGCTGCCCATTCCTCTGGAACGCAGGACAGCAGGCAGGACGCAGTCATGCATTTCAGCTGGGTTTGGATGCATCACAGCACCAGGCACTGCTTACAGAGGCAGGCATACAGACCCCTTTAGAAATCCTTAACTGCTTTGGAGCAAGAAAACTGCAATAGAGGGAAGACACGTTCTTGGCTGTACATGAAGGTGCAGCACTTAATCCACATCTTCCTGCTTTAGTGTGGGCCTTGCTCCATGGGGTGCCCTTTAAGTCAGAGGATGGTTGCACATGCTTTATAATAAAAGACATCTCCACTAATTTCCAGCTTGTAGAGCAATTACCTTCCCTGGTACCAAGGGCCACTCTAACTCAGCATAAGATTTATTAAAACCAAACAAACCACTTGAAAACTCAGTGACAGGTTTCTCGTCACGGGTCTGGCTTCTACCTTGACAAAGATCGATCCACACAGGGAACAGAGTAAAAGAAGCAAGCAACCAGAAGCTGGTTGAGGTCTCCAGACCGCAGGCAAGGAAGGCAAGTTAACACTCTGCCTGCACTGCCCTGCTGCAGCCCCAGAGTTGTACTTGGACAGAAATAAACTCCCTAGAAGTCAAGCTGAGCGTGGTCTCTTATTTGTCCCTGTGTGCACTCCCTGTTGGGGCTAGAGCGCTGGCTGCCACTATTGTCCATTAACTTCAGCCTGCGGAGCCACAGGCAAGGTAATTCTGCTCAGAAAAGAGCCAGGAAGGGGAGCTTTACATGACACTGCACAGAAAACCAGAGGTCATGTAAAAGACTACAGACTTTCAGCCTGCATAAAACACTTTCCATCCCTGCTTTGTTATCTCCTCTACCCCAACCTGTTTGTTAACAGGTTTAGTGATGTTTTTCCAGCAACACAGGCAGCCAGGCCTGTGTATTTTCTACACTAAACTCCCCTTTCAGAGGAATATTGAGGAAGAAGTTACCTGAATTATCAGAGCAACAGCACACAGCTCCCACTTTCATTCTTGCTCTGGCCCAGTAAGTGTTCCAGCACCAGAGAACTGGGTGAACATGACCAGGGAGCAGGCAGGGAAAGACCCAGGGCCAAAGTCAATTTCTGTAGAGAGCTATTAGGTGGGAAATCATGCTGGCTAGCAAACTCCTGGGAGAATGGAGCTTTCCTGAACTGTTCGACTTGATACTCCCCAAGTAAATAAATCCCCACACTTCCTCCCCTCGCCCTTAGGCACTTGACTGCTGACAGAGTGAGTGACCTTTCACAGTAAACCACCCCAGCCTGCATCCTGCTCACTGAATGCACCAGATGGCAGGAAACTCCAGTCAGTGAGGTAAAACGAGTCCCAATTCCCCTTTTCCCACACCATGAATACTTTGAGAAAACAAAGCTTGATGTCATTATTGGGTGGGTGTCAGCAATCTGTTTAGGCACAACATTTGATCAGACCTAGAGCTTCCTGGAGAGTTGCTGCTGTTTGCAGCAGTGTGTTCCATGCTTACGAGACAGGGATTGGGTGAGTTTACTGCTTAGAAAACCAGGGAATTACTGTGCCTAGTGAATGTGTTTGCTCACATCTGCATTGAGTTATCCCTCCACCCAAATCACTTCCCAGGTTCTGCCTAGAAAAAGGTCAAGGAGGTACCAGGAAGATGTGTCTGCAATCAGCTGCCATGTGAGCTTCAAGGTTTGTGCAAATAATTCTGTCTTTATGACAGCCTTTACACAGATAATACCTGTCATCTTCCACAATTTCTCTTGAAATAACTCTTGTCTTTATCCCTCCTGCTAAGGAAAATGCAGCCCACCGACACAGAAAAACCTACCTTCTCTGGTTCTCACCATGTTTCTTAGCCAGATGATTCCCTAGCCTCACGTATACAGATCTAAAAAGAAGTAAACCAAGGGACCAACTGAAAAAGTGATTATTGCACTAAACAAAGCTTTCAACATACCAACAGTAAAGGGAGAGCAAAGCTCTCTGAAATTATTATAGACTCCTGTTGCATATACAGGCTGAGAAAGTGTGATGACAATTTACAGAGCAATCAGATCCTCACTTGCAGCTGTGCTTAAGTTGCCTCACACTTTGCAGCAAGCAGGGATCTGGTTCTCCAGTAATTTCAAGTCCTACTGTTCCCCACTGCCACTGATGGGTGGTGTACAATGGAGCAGCCATACAGTTTATAATGCACAGAATCATGGAATGGTTGGAAGAGACCTAAAAGCCCACCCAGTCCCACCCCTGCCATGGTCAGTAACACCTCCCACTGCAACAGAGGGCTCAAAGCCCCATCCAACCTGCCCTAGAACACCTCTAGGGATGGGGCAGCCATGGCTTGTCTGGGCAACCTGGGCCAGGGCCTCCCCACCCTCACAACAAAACATCCTTCCTAAGATCTCACATCAATCTCCCCTCTTTCAGCTTCAAACCACTCCCCCCTCACCCTATCCCTGTGGAGCCACTCCCTGGGCTGTAGGCCAGAAGAACGGAGTAAGATTTGCCTCTGTGGGAATTAGTGATATTCTCTAACACCTGGTGAAGTCAGACTATGCTTATCTGTTTGCCTTAAACATTTTGTTTGAGGACTTGAGGCCTCAGCTTGTCTGTGGTGCCGAGGCTTAGGGGGACAGTGCAGGCACAGATCCCCCTCGCTGGGGTGAAGCCCCAGAGCTGGCTCTGGTGGAGGAGGCGATGCAGCCATGGCTGCTGCCCCAGCTCCTCTCCACCTGCTGCTCCTGGAGCTCCAAAAACAGGAGGGAGGGCGGGGGGGTTTCGGTTGGGCTTATAAAGGGCTCTCAAGGAACCAGGAGGTGATCTCGTTCTCACTCACACCCTTTGATCAGACCAGCCTGCACCACGTGTTCCCGAGATCATCTGCTGCCTTCGATGTGGTGATTTCTTTCCTTCTCTGTCTCTCCCCCATTACCTTATGGTGTGCGTGCTGGATCGGATCTGAGGGATCTGGGTTGTTTTTGGGATTCATTTCTATAACTTGGGGTGGTTGCACCCCTCCGTGTCTCTGTTGTGCGTCCCAGCATCTTGGTGTGTGTATGCCTGCTGGAGCCAGATAAATCCTGCTTTTGATATTCACCCTGGGAGTGACCTTATTGGCCTCTGGATCACCACACAGACAAACGAATCCAATTCCTCCCCAGTCAGGGCTGGACACATGCATGTGGCTCGTGGGTCTGGGTTGTGACACACCTGTCACGCATCCATCCTGTGGAGGTAACCCTTGATTTTTCAGAAAAAGAGATGACACACTCTTTCTGTATCTTTAGATCTTCATTAAGATGCTACATTTAGCAAGAGATTTTTTCCAAAGCACCTCAGAGGATTGGGACGCTCAGTTTCTCTTGGCTTAATTGAGCAGTCAAATCCCCAGCCACCACTGAAAATGGTGTCTTTAAAGCTTTGTTCACGCTTAGGTGACTCTGAGCTTCAGCAACGGTAACACTTTATCAGTTAATAAAAAGAAGTCAATCTATTCCAAACTCCCAGGCCGTCCCCTGGGATGGGAGAGGAAGCGCAGCCTTGTCTAAGTGTGAAAAGAGAAATGGCCTCTGGAGAGAAAATGCTACAAGTGTCAGAGCACGATGACTGTGGATTTTTGTTTAAAGTCCACAAGTACAGCAAGTTTCCGTAAAACTCAGATCTTGCTCACAAACATCCCCTTCTAGTGCACAGAGTACATCACAAAAGCAGAGCAAACCCACGTATGGAGCTGCTCTTTATCTCCCTGCCTCAGATTTGCAGTGGGGGGTTTGCTCTTTCATCAGAGAAGGAAGGTTTGCCTGATATCCCAGAGCAAGAATGGGATAACAACATTGATAAAAATAAACAAAACGGACACATGTTCCGTGCCAAGATTTACAGATGCTTTGGAAGGAACGTGTGTCCTTTCCTCTGCTGTCTTAAAAGCAGAGCGAAAGTGGTGAGGGTGAATTTCCTCTGTGGATAAGACTAAGTGCACCGATGGATGGATCAGCTTGCCAGTTCTGTTCTTTCTAGCCTCACTGGCTCTCAGAAATCCCCCTTCATCTCTGTTTTCACATTGGGGGAGTTTTCTGTGATGCACAAAATGTCCTTTCATTTCCTTTTTTTCAAAAGATAAATTCTGACTGTCTGTGTTTAAGCAGTTTGATAGAGCCCTGTGTCGCTCGGTGGGGATGACAACTTCACAACAAGGCGTTTCATCCATTGGAAAACGCAGATAAAGGGAATGAAAACTTTCTGTGGGAGCAAGAATTTGCGCTTTCCTGAAAGAAAAGGTGTTGATCTCATATTTGGGAATGCTTCTGCACTTTGTCTCATCACGAATTAGAGAGTGTTGACAAAGCAGAGCCTGGGCAGGTGATTTCAGTGCAAAACACAGTGGTTTAGGGGTCCCCAAAGTGCTTTTCAGCCCCTGCCCTAAGAAAGAAGCCAATTGTATACTGACTGCTCTGCTAACCTGGCTGCCTGTCCTCCCTCGCCTGAATGCCCTTTCCTCATTATCTCTGTGCTCTCTTCCAAGTGATAAACAAAGTGAAGATGTGTATGGGGTCACTTGGCTGTGTGCTTAATTGCTCTAAACGAGGAGACAAGTCCCTGGATCTGTATGTATCACGTCTCCAAAACTGAGTTTTAGGTGAAAATAAGGGAGAACAAAATGCAGGGAGCACAAATGCAATACAGCCTCCTCCACTGATTTACCATGTCTTGTGCAGCTCTGTAGAGTCCGCCCAGGTCTCTCCTGGCTGTGTTTTGTGGCTCATTTCTCCTGGACGTTGGTTCTTTCTTCCAATGCCAAATCACTGCCACCAAACTGTGTAAAACAGCTCTGTTTTCTAGGGAATGTGAGTTTTTCCAGTGCTTGGCAGGTCTTTCTGCCTTCCCAAAGGCTCGGAAGGAGCTAGCAATGTAGCATATGGGAAGAATTTTTTTGCAGTGGATCCCGTCCTGCCGGTGCAGTCACTTGTCAAGGACAATAGCTGTTGGCAGAGCATTTATATGACAGAATTGGGCAGGCTGCCAAGGAAAGCAAAGTCTTTTGTGATGTCTGCAGTGATTCTCTGGCCCGTCTCACCATGGATGGCTAACTGGAAACTGGCTTTCACCACCAGCAGGATCAAAAAAAGGACTACTCCGCAAAATGGGTAGTGGATACTGCTGAACCCTCACAGCAACACAGGCAGGTTGGGTAGCTCATACCTGCATTTGTGTGTGAGTTTGGTGTTCTATGTGTCCTACAACAACTGCCCTTGGTGTTGGAGGAGCCCTGCCAGCAGGTGGGAAAAGGTTACCCTCTGCAAATGGAGGCTGGAGAGAGGTCCTCTGTACATCATCTTCTGAGAAAGTTTAGAGATGATATTGATTGCATGAAACACAGAGCATTACATCCTCAGAGATGCTCACTACAGGGCCATTTTGTACCTGGAAATCCTGCCTGTTTGTTGTTCCAGGGATCACAGGATTATCTAAGGTGGCTCTAAGAAGCTGACTTGCTTTCACACAAGAAATCTCCTGGCATTTAACAAATTAAAGGGGCAGTTGCAACTGAGGCCTGTGACATTTCAATTACTTATTGAGATGTCTGAGTGAGGAAAAACAGTGCTTATTGATTCTCATCCTGCCATTCATTCACAGGAAGTACCCGTGACTTCCTGGAGAAAGGCTGTGTCTGACAGGCAAAACATCTGTAATGAATTTCATTCATAGAAGGAAGGGTTGTGACTTTGCCAAGGTGTGAGTGATATCTGAGGCATCACAACCTGATGTACACCAATTGCTCTTATCTCTAGATACTCACTGCTTTCCGTACTGCTCACACTTTTGGTCTCCTAACTAGGGAAAATGTATCAGGGGATTCCCTAGGACTGGCAAGTGTTTGTACACCTGAATCTTAGAAGCCTCCAGTGTGGGGGAATCCAGCACTTCCCTGGGGAAACATCCTTCACCCTTGCTGAAGGCATTGTTGGATGGCTTTGCTTTTAGAATAAAATGATGACACAACACACTGACCTGTGTGACCAGATCACCACCAGCTCCGCCTTCTGAAACTGCACAGATCACTTTGTTTAGCCATGTCCTGTGCAGAAAGCATACTGAGACTTTAAAAGGGAAGATGTTATAGGTACAAAGTGGCTCCACTGTTCTTACTGACTCCGGTTCAAGAGTAGTGGCTGCCTATGGGATGGAGCCCCAGCTCTGGGGAGAGATCATTCAGCTTTGGCTGCAGCTGCCTGTGCTTTAGCCTAAGCACCCTGCCAAAGACTTTGTAACCTGTATAAAATAGCATATGGGACATCCAACAAACTGATATAAGGGGATGAAAGGAAGAGATTTTGTGCTAAGAGCCAAGAGCTGCAGGAAGAAGTGGGAACTACCTGTTACAAGTCTGATGATTAATGGGACTCAGTACGTGATTCAGTTCTGACCTGATTTACATTATTCTAGACATAAGAAAGAATTTCTTCACCATGAGTGATAAGGCATTAGAACAGGTTACCTGGGGATGCCCCATCCCTGGAGGTGTTTAAGGCCAGGTTGGATGGGGCCTTGGGCAGCCTGATCCAGTGGGAAGTGCCCCTGCTCATGGTATTGCGGTTGGAACTAGATGATCTTGAAGGTCCCTTCCAACCCAAACTATTTTATGATTCAAAAAATGCTCTTCATCAGTGATGGAGCCTGTGAGGAACACATGACTGAAACAGCATTACTTAGTTTCAGCTCCTTTTCACCTCTCACATCAACTAAGCAATCAGTATTAATGTATCTCCCAGCAGGTAAGTGCTTCTTTAAATGTCCTTCTGCCTCCAGAGCAAGGACCAATCAAGACCCTGGTTCTGACCCAGAAGCAATATAAAGTGGCAAAGGAAAGAAGCAGTTTTTTTGCTCCACTGTGTGGTGAGTTTGGTCATGGGATGTGATGTTTATTTATCGCTTCATCATCTTCTGTAAGGTATTTGTACAATTCCTTGTTTTATCTAGATGTCAGCTCATGCAATGCGTTCAGATGGGGCATGGCAATATTGATGTTACTGCACTTGCTTCCGAACAGGCATGCTTGCTGGCTTGCATTTTCATTATGTTTGGTGAAAATTGCTCCATTGAAACTTTAAAATGTGTGAGCAAGAGAAACTCGACACGCTAGTCCTGACAATGCTGTGTTTCTTTTAGGGGCAAATTCAATTAGGGCTATTGGTTTTGTTACTGATGGTAGCTGGTGCCCAGTATCCCCTCAGCAGAGCCTGCAGGAGGCATCCCTGTTTACTCCTGAGCTGGAGACCTTTTGCTTGCCTGGCCTGTGCCAAGTGCTTGGGAACTGCTGAAGCAGCTGGAGGTTGTTTGGGCACAGCATTCTGGTTTTCATGAAGGGCTGGGGAAGGTGGAGTAATAAAGTAAACTAATGAATGGCTCAGGAGTAACAAAGTAAACTAATGAATGGAAAACCCCAGAGGAGCTGTAGTAACACAGGGGTTTGCTATGGCTCTGGCCCAGGCAGTCGGTCTGTTGGGGGAAGCATTGCACCAAGAGATTGGTGAGGTGACACCCACACTGCAGGGTGACCCGTGCTCTCAGAGAGGGGTGACTGTTAATGCTGATACCTGGTTATGGCACCCTGTTTCCTCCAGGCTCCAGCCAGTGCTTGTTCATAACTTATCTCTGGCAGAAGCACAGCCAGACTGCACTTGCAACACAGCAGAGATTTCCCTGTTGGATTTAAGTAGGGAGTCAATGACTTGTACTTCAAAGTGACCGTGCTGCAGGGACAAAGCTAAAGGAGCTCAGAGAGGCAATCTAGGTTTTGTATCTTTGATGTGTCCTTATCTTATTGGGGTATGCAGACAGAAAGCCTCTGTAAGGGCTGGCAAAGTGTCAAGTTGTGTAAAGAGTGAGGCCATGGGCCTAAGTTCCTTAAGGTGAGCAAGTCCTGGAGGACTTTAATCCTAGGGTATTAAACAAATAAAATGACCTTGGAAACTATGAACTGTAAACCTCCTCCATAAAGTAGCAGGTGTGAAGTACATGGGGCAAAGGTCTGGGCTGGGATACATGCACCATGTTGCACCCTTGGGGATATTTAAGGTCTTCCCAGTTTCCGTGGTTGGATGTCACCATCTCCAAACACAGGTGGCTGCTCTCAGTAAAAAATATCCTGATCGATGTGCTTCAGTTCCTACAGTGGAGCCAGCTTTGCAGGTGCCTGCCAGCTGAGAGCCTGGACCATACTCTGCTGGAATTGAGCAAACCCACTGTAATTTTCAGTGCAGCGAAGCTTGCCTGTGGGCTTTGTGAGGCACTTGCCTTCAGATCTGTTTGCTTGTTCCTAGTGTCCAGAGAAGTGGTTAAATGGAGGGACAACCACTGCAAAGCTTGGAGGCTTTACTCTTTTTTTCCCTGCAATGTGGTCTGCTGCACAGCTGAACCACAGAGGTTCTGTGAGCCTTTAACTTGTGCCCACCCTTAATCTGGCTTTAAATTGGATGGGGGAAGATTTAGACTACATGTTAGAAGAAATGGCTCACAATGAGGGTGGGGAGGCCCTGGCCCAGGTTGCCTAGAGAAGCAGTGGCTGCCCCATCCCTGGAGGTGCTCAGGGCCAGGCTGGATGGGGCTTGGAGCCCCTGATCCAGTGGGAGGTGTCCCTGCCCATGGCAGGGGTGGAACTGGGTGGGCTTTGAGGTCCCTTCCAACCCAAACCATTCCAGGCTTCTATGAATCTATCCCAGGTTAAATCCATGCCTCCCCCAGGGAGTGCCCAGCATGTGCTGGGCATGTGCCAGGAAGGGCTGCTGCGAGGTTGAGGCTCTGTGTGCACAGCCTGCCCAGCACTAAAGCTCTGACCAGAGTCTGGGAATCCTCTGTGCAAGGCAGTGGGAAGTGACAGGGATACTGGTGCTCGCTCTTTGCTGTGCTAGAAGCTCTTGTCGGCAGCAATTCTGTGTCTCTTTTCAGTGTACTTCCTCTAGGCTCTGGGGGAGCAGACCCTTCAGTAATCAAGTGCAGCGGTGCTGCCTTCTACCAGAAAGGGAATTACCTTTGTTCAGAGATTGCTGCCTCATGTTTGTTATGAGTCTGTTTCCTCTGCTATAAATGATAAATATTTTCATGTGAAACTTGTACTATAACATCAGCAGCAGCTTTGAGAGTGACTATCAGCTGAGAAGGGGACATATAGGTTCACTGGTGACATGGTTTTGAACAGATAGCAGTAGGTATTCAAGGCCAGGTTGGAGGGGGCTTTGAGTAACCTGATCCAGTGGGAGGTGTCCCTGCCCATAGCAAAGGAGTGAAATTGGATGTGCTTTATGGTCCCTTCCAGCCCGAACTCTTCTGTGATTCTATGATTCTGTGATCGAGGAAAAGTAAAGTACTGTTGAAATTAATTTTACCCAAACGTCATGCTGAAGCTAAATTCTGAAATAGAGAAATACACACATTTGTCCTTTCTTCAAAAAGGGAAGAGTCCGTGAAGAGCTGCCCCACCTAGGTTAGGACATTGCCCAGGAAGAGACCTACTGTGCAGGTGACGCTGAGCACAGGAGTGGGTGTTTGTTGCATCAGCAGCACAGCCACCTGTCAGAAGTGTAACTTGGACAAATATCATTCAGGGCTTGGCAGCCTGATAACAGGAGGTACCATCTCATTTACCCTCAGACCTCCTCCTTGAGCAAAAAAGTCTAAGCAGAGTGCTTCTGAAAAGAGAACATCCTGGTTGTCTGTGTTCTTTCAGAACCACTTAATTTTCCAGGTGCCCTCCAAAGACAGACCGAGTGACTCTCGAAACAACTGTGTGACAGACCCTTGAGGAAACAGTCCTTTCTCCAGCTGCCTTGATCTTTGACAGCTGAACAAGATGGGCAGTTCTTGTTTCTCCTGAGCATTGTGTTAGTGGCCGATCACTAAGCCCAAGCACCTGAGGTGATAAGGGGAGTTGAAAGCAAAGGGAGAGGCCCTGTACCTGCTGGAGTCTAAGGTTTGAAATGCTTGCCTCAGCCTCTCATTTTAAGGCTGCTGTAATAACTGTAAGGGAAGAGGCCTTTCAGGCAGTTTCGGGCAGTGAGTCCAGTCCAGGCATGGCACCCAAGTGGTTAACAGCTCTATTTTTCCATCTGCATGGGAAAATGACTGTTCCTCTAAAGCTCTTGCTCTGTGCAACAGGCCACTGTCCTTCCTGACTCTCCTCATCCGGCGGTCACTTCCTCCCTTCAGATAAAGTGAGGTTTATCTACACAGCTCTCGGTAACGGGAGGAACAGTGAGAGGGGCTGTCATGAGATATGCTGGTACGACCTGGCCTCACAAAGCTGAAGTGGAGCCTGCCTTCCCTCACCAGTGTCCACCAGAGTACACAGAGGTTCCTGCTAAAGGGGAGCTGCTGTCTGGGCCACCCAGCTCAGTTATGTGTGACAACCTTGTGAGTGAGAAGTTTAAAGCAGCGGATGAAATGCAGTGCAGCAGAAATGCTAATGCTGCTGTCTCAGAGTTGGCTGGTTTTCTGGTGGGCGTTAAGAAATTAAGAACTTCAGGGCTCATGTTCTGCTTGCCACCTGTGAATTTTGTGGCATATTTTATAGTCCTTGAAATGTACTGTTTCAACCACATATATAAGCACAGATTACGTGTACGTGAACTGTGCACTTAGCTTCTAGCCCTACTCTTTGGTCAGGAGCCAAAGGTCAAAGTTCCAGTTGATGGAACAAGCTCAGCTTTAAATTACGCTCTGAAAGACTTCCCCTTTGTGTTTGTGGCTACCTGGGGGCACTTCAGCCTAGTCAAGCACTGGCTTTTAGTTACAGAAAGGGAAAAAAAAAGTTGAAAGGAAACTGGTTTCTAAACACTACATATCATAAGTAAGATCACTGGGGAAACTGCTTTTAGCGTTGCATTGTGCTGGGGGTGGCATGGGCTGTGAGCCCTCAGGACTCCAGATCTGCCCTTGGTGACCCAGGTGACTGGCACCAGTTGCCCATCCTGTGTGCTGCAGTCTCCACCTCCCATCCAGTATAGAAAGAAATGACTGTTGCCAGTAAAGTTCTATGTCCTTATGTTTTTTCCAGTACTTCTGTTGTTGCAGTTACAGGGCCCAAGCCCCTTGCTGGATGATGGGAAGAGGTGCATTGCTTGGTTCTCTGTGGATCACAGTTGTAGTTTACCTGGTTTAACCCTATCCTTGCTGCAGTTCTCTACAACAGCTCATGGGAAATGATGGCTGAATTGAGAGCCTTCAAAGGAGAATGTGCTGTGGTTCATAGGAAAAGTGGCCAAGGCGGGGAAGAGGTTTGAAACCACCTTCTGGATAGAACAGTGGTGCCAAGAGCATCTGTTTGGATGGACTTTGTATGACACTGATGTCTTTAAGAACAAGAATTCAGATCTGAGTGAGCCAGTAATTTGTTTGGTTCTATATTCCTGTGACCACTGGGTCCTCTCTGCAGATCCATAACAAATCTTACACCACTTAACACCAAATTGCTTGTCACCTCTTCTCTGCCAAGTCCATCAGATCCTTGAGACACAAGTTTCTTCTGCTGTGATAGAGCCTCAATGTCTTCTAAAGTAATAAGCTGCCTTGAAAAAGGTAATGCAATTTTTGTGATAGGAAGAGAGTGCAAATCAAACACTTAAGAGGCGTTCTGATATCAGTTCTCTGTCTAACAGAAAACTAAGGGCTTTGTTCTGATGATAGAGCTCTCCATAGTCATTGTCTGATGTTTTCTGGTGTAGTGCAGCAGAGCATGGGTACCTGCTGTACTAGCTGTACATGGCAGACCAGTAACTGGGTAGTGAAGAGCTCTCAGGTGCCTGTGGCTGTGCGCCAATTCTACTGCTGTCCATCTTTCTCCAGTGTCTGACAAGTCAAAAGCACTTGAGTGAGGACCAGGAAAGGGTCTCTCTCCATTGCTCCCAGGAGTAACAGAAGTGCAGGACTTTGTCTTTGAGACCCCCCTCAAGTTCAAGCTGTGCTTCATAAGGATCCACTCTCTGCTGGCAGTTGTGGAAGGACTTTGGTTGAGTCAGTGTCAATCCAAAGCAGGGAAGAAGCCAACACTCAGCTTGCATTTGTTCTTTTTGTCCAGGGTAGGCTGGACTTTTAAATTACTGAAGAGGGAGAGGGAGGAGGCAAGAAATTAAAACAGCTCTAACCAGCTGTAACTAGATGTCTCTTAGCTGGACAGTTAAAATTTGTCACGCAGGAACAATGCCCAACTGTTTGCCTTGCGAGTAAACATGATGGGAACAAAGCCTCGGCTGTATGTGAGTGTGCTTGTGAGCCTCCTTGTGCTTATTTTACTGGCTGCCCACGTGCAGTCAAGTGTGCGGCTTCTATCTTTACCCCAAGACCAAAGGAGAGGGACGGGCAGGCAGCCACAGGCAAACACAACTCTAGCACGCTCTGAGAGACCTGCAGTTCATCTGGGCTGGGCCTGTGCTGTACCTCTGTCTGACAGGTCTGTGTGTAGTCCCATGTGTTAATTCAAGCAGAGGGGTAGGAAGGCTCAGATAAATTGGGACTCATGGAGCCCTGCAAATGAAACAGCTCTTCTAGTGAGAATCACAGAATCATAGAATCACCAGGTTGGAAGAGACCCATCAGATTGAGTCCAACCATTCCTATCAAACACTAAACCATGTTCCTCAGGACCTCATCTACCCGTCCCTTAAACACCTCCAGGGAAGGTGAATCAACCACCTCCCTGGGCAGCCTGTTCCAATGCCCAATGACCCTTTCTGTGAAAAACTTCCTCCTAATCTCCAGCCTAAATCTCCCCTGGTGGAGCTTGCGGCCATTCCCTCTCGTCCCGTCCCCTGTCACTTGGCAGAAGAGCCCAGCTCCCTCCTCTCTACAACCTCCTCTCAGGGAGTTGGAGAGAGCAATGAGGTCTCCCCTCAGCCTCCTCTTCTCCAGGATAAACACCCCCAGCTCTCTCAGCTGTTCCTCATAAGGCCTGTTCTCCAGTCCCTTCACCAGCTTTGTTGCTCTTCTCTGGACTCGCTCCAGAGCCTCAACATCCTTCCTGTGCTAAGGGGCCCAGAACTGAACACAGTAATCAAGGAGCTGTCACACCCATGCCAAGAACAGTGGGAGAATAACCTCCCTGGACCTGCAGGTCACACGGTTTCTGATACAAGCCAGGATGCCATTGACCTTCTTGGCCACCTGGGCACACTGCTGGCTGTTCACACTGTTCAGCCTCTGTCAACCAACACCCCCAGGTCCCTCTCCTCCAGGCAGCTTTCTAGACACACTTCTCCTAGCCTGTAGCTCTAGTGAGGGTTATGAGCAGAGCTGGTTTTGTTTCTGACAGGGCACTGGGACTGTGTGACAAGAGGGTGCAAGGAGCAGCTTGGAGCAGCTTGCTCCTCTATCGTTTCTCTTTTGCTAGCAAGGCACAGAGCTGCAGTTGCTGACAGAATCCACTCCTCTGGTTCATCACTCTAGGCTCACAACAGTTACTCTGCCCTGAAAGCTGGAAAAAGCAAAGCCGATGCTCTGTTGTCCAATGTCATTTTCGACTATGGAGTCTCAAAACAGTAACCATGTCATTTGTTTGTCAGTGTGCCTAGTGATGGGAGTGAAGAACAAAGGGAGTGTGTCCTGTGGTGCCAGACTGAATTGAAGACAGAACAGTGAAGTTCCAGTGAAATTACATCCATGAGTCTAATTAGCCTGGCCACTTAGTTATAATTATTTTGTTTGTATCACCTGGTCCAAGTTAAATGATGTGAGAGGGGCTGAGCTGATGTGTGCCTAGAAGCATCCAGAAAACTATGATGTTAGGGAGGGAAAAGATTTGGTCAGGAAGTGGTGAGGTGTAGGATGGGGAACAGGAATGCTTGAATGAGGAAAAGAAGCCTTGGGAGTGATAGAGATTGCAGTTTTGTTTACTTGCAGACAGGGCAGGATTTCTCATCCAGGGAAAGACTGGATGACTTGAGGTTTCAGTCCAGACAGAGCAGTGGGAATAACATGTAAAGGAGCTTCCCTTGCCACAGGCCAGGTGATTAAGTACCTGGAAATGGAGCATTAAAATCCTGCCTCGTTTTCTGTCTGCCTTCCAAGATCCTCGGAGAAGCTGAAACACTGTTCTCTAGCTACACCTTTAGATGCAGAGGTCTGTGCTACAACATTGGCCTCCTCCTCAGCTGCCACCTTTCAGTTTGTTCTGATCACAGAAGACAATGCCAAATGGTGACATAAACTGATCCTTGGCTCATAGTACTTGGCAAAACAACCCTGCAACTGATTAGCCTTTGACTTTGCTTATCTGTTTAACAGCCCAGCTTTCTGAAGCAAGAGATTGGCACTGGTGCCAGTAGACTGGGGAAGGTGACACTGTATTGACTTATAGGGAGTGTATCCAAAAGCAAGTTACACTTTTGAAGCCTCATCTGATGAAACAAAAGCCTGGGAGCAGTTACATAGCCAAGGGCGCACTGTAATGGGTTATAGAAGTTCCCCCAAGAAATGAGGCCAACATGTCTTGGGTGCATTAACCAGGCACCCAAGCTTACTATCTCAGACTTGATGAGATGCAACTACAGTGCTCACACAGTGAAGGAGCAGTCCTTGATCCATCTGACACAGCTTTTCACAGTTCTACTTCACCAATTAGTCCTTAGGGCAGCCCTGTCCCCTATGGCATTTGCATCCCTTTTCCAGCTTGTGTATTGCAGGCCTGGAGTTGTGTGGGTTGGGGATTTTGCTCTGTTGATCATTGTAGAAACTGCAGAAAGCTTTTGAAAACTCCCAGATGACAAGAGGTAGTTGTGTCAAATCTTGGAAACAGGGCATTGCCAGGCTCCTATCCCTGAGAGGAGGGGGATGGGGACATGGCGAGAGCACAATGGCAGTTAGTGGCAAGTCCCTGCGTGGACTGTGTCCTGGCAAGACTGTGTCCTGGCAACGTGTCGCAATCGCTGGGCAGAGCAAAAGGAGCCTGAATGAGGTGCCAGGGCCCCTTACCAGTGTTTTGGAGAAATTGGCTGTTTGTTCATGGCAGACTTGCCTTGTTTATTAATAATGCCTCCTTCTGCTACAATCTTTGCTGCTATGGATGCGCTGACCAGTGTATGTAGGGCATAGATCTGCCAGCTACTTGACCCTCTTCTGGACCTGTGCCTTGGCCATGACATTTGGTCGCCAAGCTTTTGGTTGCCATGACAACTTTTCAGCATTAAATCATAATCTCAGTGCAGTAGGAGGCCAAAAGCCTTTTCAGATCTAGCTCCCGTTCTCTCCCTGTCAATCACATAATGGGTTGTGTGAGCAGGGTTGGCTGGACACTGTGGTGGCTTGTCAGCAGCAGCCCAGATGAGAATGTAACAGCAAGGAGACTACAGTTCCCTTTGGAAAGGGGTGCAGAGGTTGATGGGAGTTAGGCCTGAAAGATCTCTGGCTTAGCAGCTCTGCCACCTGTGTGTAACTAAGCCCTCTCTATCTCTCAACATGTGGTGCTGCACTGCCATGAGCTGCTGTGGGGCTCCAGGGCAGCACTGTTGCTCTAAACCTGCTCAGGTGCCGGTGAGCTAGGAAAGGCTTCCATTTTCAAGGTTAGCTGTGCATTAAGCTACTGCAGAGATCCCTGCACAGTCAGGAGTTTTCTAGACTATTAAAGGCAAGCTTCAAATTGTCAGGATCCAGCTCTGAATTAGAAACATTCCATAGATAATTACAATGTCAAAACACATTGAGTGTGCAGTTCATGGGTATTTTCCCTCTTATGGGTCAAAGAGGCCCACGGCTATGCTGAAATGGCTGAAGATCACAAATCTGCTCTGGGAACAGAAGAACTGCAGAGGGATGGTTAGAAAACCTATGAGCTTTGTTATAGCCAGGCAGGTTTTCATGTTAATTCCAATTGTGTGAAGGTAGTGGAACATCTATCTTAATGTAACTCTGAGCTTGTAAGAGGAGGGAATCAGTGCATGCAATCAGAGCAATTTGGACGCAAAAGCACTTCATTAAAATTAAGGCTGTGTTACGCAGAGAAGAGACAGGACCCAAATGTTCCTGCCCAACTACTTAAACTGTGTTGCAGCAGAAAGCTCTTTTTGTTCTGGCAAAGAAACTGAATACTCAAAGCTCAGAACACTAGAGAATGATTTTTAGACTAACTTTGTCAGGGGAAACAACTGGACTGGTGCTGTCCAAGTCTCAGGATTTAATCTGGGGTGTCAGGTGTCAGTGGGGAGCACTGCATAAAGAGTCTGGTTTTTTAAATACTTCAAATCTCACCCTTAATGTTGGGGGCGGCGGTTGGCATTTCAAAAATGAATGGAAGAGTTATCTCTGCCTCCCTCTGCATCTCAGCTTTGGTGTGAAGGGCACTGTAGCAATACAGTGACATCAGCTTTTTAATTTCACTGTAGAGGTCTCTGTTAGTCAAGTATGACTTGGGCTGTTATTTACCTGTGGTATGAGGTGAAAGCACATCAGCTCTGCTTACTATTTTCTTGTTTGTTATGTCAGTTATTACTGAAGAATGTTATGATCTCCCTGTTCAATCTGCCCTACATTTTGCCTGATTTTCTACTTAGTACCTTGCTAAAACTATACTTGGAGCTGAAGACAGTTAGGTAGTGCCTGTGCAAGAAAAAAACAGCTGTCCTGGCAATTGAGAGACTTTCTGCTTGGCAGCAAGGGGGATGAGCTCTGGGGTAGCTGAGGCAGCCTGCTGCTGCTATATCTAAGTCTGTGACAGACTGAGGGAAAACTGTATCCTGTAGGTCAGGGATCCTGAGTGTTCATGTGCTTACTGTATTTTTCTCCTGTTTAGCATTCATAGAATCAGAATGGTTTAGGTGGGAAGGGGCCTCTAAAGGCCATCTTGTCCAACCCCTGCAGTGAGTAGGGACCACTCCAATCAGACCAGGTTTCTTGGAGCCCTGTTCAGCCTGACCTTGAAAGTTTCCAGGGATGGGGCCTCCGCTGCTTTCCTGGGCCACCTGGGGCAGTGCCTCACCAACCTCACTGTAAATAAATTCTTCCCAATATTCAGTCTAAATCTCTCCTCTCCCCCATCCTTAATTTAAAACCATTGCTCTTTGCCTGTCACAACAGCCCTTGATAAAAAGTCTGTCCCTGTGTTTCCTCCAGGCCTCAGCTGCTGCCCAATTGATGGTGCTTCCTCCCAGTACAGACTATGTGCAGATGTTGCCACTCTGACCCAGACACATTTTCATGTCTCCGCACTGGTACAGACTACATAGGTTAGAACACGTGAGCAGGGTGCAAATCTGTTAAACACAGACAGTCATGGAAACCTAATATTTAAGGTCAAACACAAACTGATAACTCTGGGACCTGGTCTGCTGCCTCAAGTCAATGAATTGATGCCATGTTTACAATGAATACTGTATTAATCTGCTCTAGCTCTCCAGTTCTGTTCAAGAACATGTTAGCAATCACTAATTTGAAACACAGAACTATATTGCAGGCATCAAGTGAAAGGGAACCTAATGCTGCATCCATTCTAAGTGGCACCTTTAATTTTAAGTGTATTGGTAAATGAAAAGGTCTGTTTGTCCCTAAAAAGAAAACGAGGGTCATGCAAAAGGCAAGATCATCTGAAGGACATAATTTCCACAGGAGTAGGACACCAGGAGAGGTTGTTCTATAAACCAATACCGTGGCAGTTTACAGGAGCTCTGGTTGTGAACCAAGACCTGTTGTCCTGGCTGCTGTACCCAAACAGAACTAAGACAGTGCTCTGAATGTTCACATTGTTTCCTTTTGTAGCTAAAAATACCTATTCAAAGGTTGCAAAGATGCTCCCAGTTGAAAACACACGTTCTTAAAGAAAGTACTAATTATGTGGTGGATGGTAACTGCAAAGGCAGGGAAGCTCTGATTTCCTGCTCTCCAGATAAGTATAGTTCAGTTTGGACACGGTTTCTTCTTTCAAAAGCAACATAGTGAAGCCTAAGCGTCATAGTAAAAGGATTTGGTAGTTTGAGTGTATTTCCAAGTGAAAGCTTGCATGCTAGTTGTATATTTTTATTTGCCTCAGCTTTCATCTGTGGCTAACCAAGGGTCTCAAGTGGAATAGTCACTTGTGTTTGACTCTGTATTCCATCTATACACTTATACAGTTAATCTTGACATCTCGTGATGAATATTGACTTATTAACAAATTGGATGTACTTTAATGAAGTACATAAATTTTTTGATTATATGAGTAAGGGGGACTTTGACTTCAAATGTTTTAAGCCATAATTACCAGCCCTTGCATGTCATTGTGCAGTCCTTCTGAACCTGGTTCTTTTTATTTTAGACTAACCTTCTGTGTTAATAAACTGATAGGAAAATCATAGCTACTGTGTTAAAATGAACAAGGCAAAAAGGTTCAGAAATGTGGCTGGTGCTTACCTTCTGGGCTCAGGAATCTGAAGTACTGGGGGAGAAAACTTGCATTTTTGTTTGACTGATGTCTTCAATGACTGTGTTCTGGAAGGCTGATACTAGCAATACGTGAACATGAGACTCTATAAAAGGCTGCTTGGAGCTCTGCCACAGCTTTTGGCATAGCAGAGTCAGGCTTTGGCTGTGGCTGACTTCAGGACGAGGTTTCCTACTTGACTTTAATTTCTCTTTGCTGTTGTGCAACATAGAGTGTGACTGAACACGCAGTGAGAATCAGAGAAAATACCTGTAACACAGCAGGGAGCAACTGCCGTCTGGACTGGTGCGTGCGCTGTGGATATCTTGTGTCCCAGTTGATCTGCATTCCTGTTCATTCTCGTGGCGTCCAGGTGATGGATGGTGCAGCCCCTGAAGACAGAGAGCAGTCTGTGTTACCTAACGGTGGTTTGCTGCAGGGGACCCTTTACCATGTGCTGGGCAGATCTGCAGTAACCAGCTGGGGTTCTGTTGAGCTCCCAGTCTAAAGGGAAACCTTGGTTACTTGGCCTGCAGTGCGAGGTCTCTTCTCTTGCAGACCAGTGTCCTGTCTACCAGTTGGTGCTACAGCTCTGAGTCAGGGTTCCCCTGAGCTCTAACAGAGGTGCTGCAAGAAAGAAGCAGCGACCGGAGAGGGAGGTGCAGGGCCTTACTGACTGTACAGAAAGAAATGCCACCAAGCAGAAATTCCATGGGGGAAAAAAAGGAAGTGAGGAGGAGATTGCCTTTATGCAGCAGCTTTGTTGTTCTGTTTTGCAGAGATATTGGCATGATTACAGCAGCGTAAGGAGGATCAAAGAGGCAGCCTTGCAGATGACAGCAGCTCTTGCCAAATCCTACTTCTTTATAGCCTTTGCTTCAGGGAGCCCTGACAGCGGTGCTAAAGCTCTCTACTTACAAGTGGGGGGCTCAAGAAAACTCGTTCTGCAGGCTTAGCATGCTAAATGCAAGGGCTTTCTTTGCCTGTGGTGTCTGCTTTATAGGTTAATATGCTTTTATACACCTGATTACAGGGACAACTTCGATAAGTTTTCCTGGAGGATTAGGGCTCCTTCAGGAGAAACAGGATGATAAGCATGAGGCTACAGGAGGCAGAACTATCCTGAGGGGTTGGGCTATTGGAATGGTTGATCACTAGTGTTCTGTTGCTAAAGCTAGCTTCCAGGCAAGCTCCCAAATCCTGAAGGGGAAGAGCCAGACAGAACTGCCACAAGCTTTAGCTACAAGTTATAATCCTTGGTATTTAAATTGAAGTGTGAACGGAAATTCCATGTCAATGAGGAATCATGGCTAACCTGGATGTCAGTTAGTCACCCACCCCAAGATCAAACAGCCCCATGAAGTTAATGGCGGTGCCTACCTTGCCTCACTAAGAGGTGGTCCCTTACCAGCTAGAGGGACATGTTTTCCTGCAGCATCATCTGTTATGAAACAGTTGAACTATATGATTTTAGTTTTGTCAGGAGACACGGCTGAAAAAGTCTGTCTCTAGCTGGGTACAAAGCGTTCGCTGGGCATTAAGCTCTAGAAGGCTTGTTTGGAAAGCAGCTGTTGGAAATGTGCACCTACTTTATTTGTATGTGCTTCCTGCTGTAGCTGCAGCAGCTGTCAGTAGGCACCAGACGCAGCCCGACCACAGAACACTAAAAGAGGGGCAACTACCAAAGCAGAAACACTGCAAACCACCAACGGATTCTGGGTGATACTCCCTCAGCAAAGAGGAAGCTCTCCTTGGGCAAGGTTCTGTCCTCTGGCCCCATCAGCCAAGACAGGAAACAAGTCTGCTTTTCAGCCCTTGCAAAATGCTGTGTGGTGCTTGGCCTGAGTCAGGTGTGAGTGGAAGGAGAGCAAGCAGGGCTGGTGGCATTGCTGGTCCATGGTCTATGCTGGAGGCTTCTAGCTAAGCATGTGATGTGGAGGTGGCTTTGTCTTTTATGTAAACTACCATCAGTGGACAGGTAGTATTTCAGTGGTACAGCATACAAGGCTTTACTCCAGTGTGACACAGGCTGTGAGCTGCATACTCAAGCAAGGTGCCAAAGATCGTATGGGATACATAACCTGTCGGACCCTCAGTAGTTAGCTCGTGCTTGTGAGACATGTGGGGAGGTGATGAAGTAATTAAATCCTTAGGGAAGGAGAGAAGGAAGCCCTGGAGAAAGGGACTGCCTGGAGAATATAAAATAACCTAAAACCAATGTGCTTGCTCTTAAGTGAGGAAAAATGAGTAAAGGAGAGGCTAGACCAACCAAGTAAAGGGGGAGCATGGGCCTGCTCAAGGACTGTATTCTAAAATCATACTTGTCCTCTTTTCACTTGTAGAGGAAAGGAGGAACTGAAGCTGCTCACTCTTCTCAGTGTTTCCTCTAGACTATGATATAAGTCTCAAAGGGATCTCACAAGCCTATCCTGTTTCTCCTACCCCAGAGCAGGACTAGCTGTATGGGTTTGATAAACGTTATGAAAACCTCCCTGTGCTGGAAGCACCACCATCTCCCCAGGTGACTCATTTGATGCTCTGTTATCCTTGCAGTTACAAAAATTTGTCCATGATGTTTAACCTGTATGTCTGGCATAATTTAGGTGCACCTTTACCTGCCCTGATTAAAGGGAACATGGCTGCCCAGACCGCCTCCTGCCCATTTGCTGTTTTTATACATAATAGGTTCTGTACTGACTTGATCTTCTCTTTTCTGGGCTAAGCTACTCCCTCCATTTAAATATTTACTCACAGGCCTCGTGGCTTCCAGACTTCTGATGATTCTCATTGACATGCTCTGGTGCTGATCCTGTTTGCCTACACCTCTTGAAGCACAGCACGCTGTTTGGACACAACACTCCTGTGGATACGGAATAGAAGTTACTCCACACCTCCTCTGTTCTTGGTTAACACAGCCCTGCTTAGTTCCTGCCCCTCGTCAAAGCCACACTGAGTCCTCCTTCCTGCAGGATGGAGCCTTCCTCCCCTACTCCAGTGTAGTGAGTGCTTTACTGTGGTCTGTACCCAGCCACACTCCTGTTTTTCAGGTCACAGGAATCCTACTTCTAGTCCTCTGTGGTACACAGAGGCCGCCTGGCTCAGGGTCAGGTCTTAGAGACACCTTCTCTATTTTTTTTTTTTTTTTTTCATTTGTAGGTTTTGCATGGAAATATTTAACAGCACTGGGGTAGGAAAATGCCCCTCTGGAATGGTGCAGAATATATTTTTCCACCTGGACAGCGGATTATTAGTAACTTGAAATTTCTAGCAGATTTTGCACTTCCTTTAACCTTCTCCCATGTACTGTTTCTTTGTTTGTTTAGAACATGACACAGCCAAGACTTGGCCAGAAAGGGACTGCTGTCTGTCCCCACTTAGCTGTACCCTCTCTGGAGTTCCCAGGCTGTGATTCCCAGCAGCTGCCTCCCAGGCTGTGTGGTGCTCACTGACCCTTGCATGCCTACAGACTTCTCAGAGTTTTCCCAAGGTGCAAAGGCTGGAAACCAGTTGTTTGAGAAGCTGTGGCTCTCTTAGCCGTTCATAAGCCAGCTAAGCCTGTTTTGGGGTGCTAGGGCAAGGTACTTCTTGGGCAATGGGGCACACAGCCTGACAGATAAATGGAAGCACTCTTGTGCAACACAAGTGCGAGGTCCTTAGGGTGGGTTTATTACAACACAGTGCACCAGGCCAGCCTTTTCTTCCTTGCCTAGAGATGGGAGTTAGTACAGATGATGATATAGCACTTCTTGCCATATCAATACAAGTATTATTTCTTCTCTGCTTAAAAACAAAAGCCATATGTGAGTGCCCAAACTAAATGGGAAGATGTCACTTTGCAGCATTCGTCAGCAGCTGGATCTGAGACCAGTTCCTTTTTGTGGTTGCTGAGTAATAGGTTCAGCATTTCACAGAATCCTTGGAGTTTTTCTTAGCTCAGTGTCTCAGGCTTCTCCAGAAACAAGTTTCTCTCTCCCAGGAGCCTGTTGGTGAAATGCAGCCCTGTGCCAGTCCCCTTTGTCACTGAGGTGGCTCTGGGTTAAGAATAGGGAACAGCTTGCCTCAATAAGAAACCCAGTGCCTTGTACAGTTCATTTGCCATGGAAAGCTGTATTGCCAGAGCCTGTCTGTCCAGTGCGGCTCTGCAGTGAAGGAGGGAGGTTTTTTACCCTTTACCCATGCCCGTGGAGCAGTGAGGAAGGATTTAATGCTTGTTTTATCTTGCATCGTAGAGGTGATAGTCACACCTGCACCTACAAACTGACTGGTACCAGGCTTGTGGCTGGGAGGCATCCCTCCTCTGGAGCTTCCTAGGGCTTTGTTCATGGATTCTTAGGATTGAGTGGGGGAAAAAATGTGTAACTGAACTAACCTGTAGTGGTGGGTGTGTTCCTCAGCTCTGTGTTCATCTGCTGTTGATGGCTCGAGGGATGTGTCTTGTCCAGGGCTTCCCTCCTCTCTCTTCCCTTGATGTCGGTGCAGAGATGTGGTCCAGGACCAGCCTGCAGTCACCTGTTGGGTCTTGCCACGTGTTCATGGTGTGACTGGCTGCTCTAGTCCATGGGGGACCCAGGGACTTTCTGGGTCCAGGAGAGTTAGAAGGTGCCTGTGGGCTTTACTGACTTGTTTTCATAGAAACACAGAATCACCAGGTTGGAAGAGAACCACCAGATCATTGAGTCCAACCATTCCCATCAATCACTAACCCATGTCCCTCAGCACCTCATCTACCCGTCCCTTAAACACTTCCAGGGAAGGTGACTCAACTTCCTCCCAGGGCAGCCTCTACCAGTGCCCAATGACCCTTTCTGTGAAAATTTTTTTCCTGATATTAAGCTTAAACCTCCCCTGGCTTGAGGCCATTCCCTCTCGTCCTGTCCCCTGTCACTTGGGAGAAGAGCCCAGCTCCCTCCTCTCCACATCTACCTTTTAGGTAGTTGTAGAGAGCAATGAGACCTCCCTCTTAGAGAGAGGTCTGAAAATATTCTCTGGTAGGCAGCATGTACATGTCCTTTAGCTTAACTTGAGGAACACTTTATCCATGCTTTTCAAGAGAAGCAGTGCTGGGTTTTGCAGAAGACTGTCCCAGCTTTGTCAGGTTTGTTAGATGCAGGGAACTTAACACCAGCATTTGCCCTTGGCATGTTCACAGGCCTAGGAACCCTTGTTCAGCCTAACACTGAATGCACCATGGGTTGGCCCTTGTGTTAACAAAGGTGAAGGCATGTGATGGAAGCAGCACTATATCTGATCATTCATTTAAAAGGTAGCACAACGGAGATCCTAACTGCTAAGGGGATGCTTCTGATCTCCCTCTAAGCCCTAGGGAGGAAATGTGTCCTCGGCTGGGGGTATCCTCCCTCTTGCCCCTGCCTTCCCTCCTTGGTTTGAAATGAACTCAGAGATGAGCCATAACTGGCCTTCTGTGCCCCATCCGGGCCTCCCTCTGTTTGCTTTTGCTCCTTTCCATCTTCAGTGACTAAGGCTATGGTTGATCCTAACTTCTTCAGAACTAGGGCTATGATTTGGAAATTGCTTTGGGATCTTCTAAAGTGCAGAACCCAAAATTCAAATAAAACAGATTTCTGCAGCATCTGATGCTACTTTCAGTCCTGTAAGAAAGTGATGATCTGCTGTGCCTCAGTTTTCTCTTGGAACTTTCTGCCTGTTAGGCTTATAGTAATATTGGTGGTTGTCTGCACACATCCAAGAGAAAGCAGCAGGGAGGCTGCCAGATAATTTCCACGCCCGAGATAAAAGGTATCTGCCTCCCAGGGAAAGGTCCTTTAATTGGAAGGCAGTCAGTTCTGCCACCCAGAGTGGCTGATGCTGCCTTTTCCTTCTGGCAGCAGATGATCTCATGCAGCTTTTGCTTCCATTTCTGGAAGACTTTGTGCTTTACAGAGGAAAACGTATCTTTTGTTGTCAGTTAAAGAATGTGAAGCTACTGAAAGGTGTGGCAGGTATTACTGAGTTTATCACTGTAAACCACCAATCTCATGTGAACTGTTCCTTGTTTGAAACAGCAGCTCTGGAGGCTTTATAATGGAGGGAGAGCTTTCAGGGGAGTTTTAAATGGGCCTTTTTTCACAATGGTGAAGAGAAGCTGAAACAGTTAATCCTAGAAGCATAAAACATCACACGCTAAGAGGTATTCCTGTTTGGGAAAAAAAAACCAAATGCAAACACTATGATTTGGGTAGGACCTGGGACTCCCAGCCTTAACCATTACTTGAATATGGGGTTTGGCTACTTAATGCACACTTGAGTCCTTGCTGTGAGGATGTGGGCAGCTTGGAACGAGAGGAAAAGGTTAATGAAGTCCTCTGGTTTGATCTGCCACTTCTTCCTGACCAGCCCACCAATGTGCTCCCAGCATACAGAGCACACCTCACCCTTTGTATTCAAGGGTGATAGCCTAGAGAAAAGTCAGAGACCTGCAAAGAAGAGTCCTTTTCCTAAGTGTCACTCCTAGCAGGCAGCAGTGAAGGTGTAGAAATCAGCACTTCAAGTCTGAGAGGTAATTAACTGTAATAGTTAGGATAGGTGGTAGCATCAAGGCTGTTTTGATGCGGGGTAGATAATTTCTTGATTTACTCCTTTTATGAAAAGAGGAAGCTCCTGAGGTCTGTACAGAACTCTTGCTGGAGGAATTACCAGAGCACAAGTGCATTCGACCATCTGCTGGTTGTGCCACTGCTCTGCTGCTGCTGCCAGCCGTGCTGAAAATGCTGTCCTTCCCTCAGGAACTCTTGGCTGGGCCTGGAGCTGAGTTATTGCTCTGTGACAGCGCTCTTCTCTCTCCCACAGTTGCTTCCAGCTGTCCCTTGAAGGATTTTGATGCCATTTCCAAGCTGACGGGCAGCTGGGGTGGCCAAAGAATGTCTGTCAGAACAAGCCTGAGACACAAGCACATTTATTTTCTCATTCGCAGTGGGAGTTTTGCACTGCGCTTGATTGAACAGTTTCTCAAAAAGCCTATTTTTAGTCAGGCACTTACGTTAGAAGATTTGGAAATGCAGTCCTAGCCCTAAAAGAGAACGTTAAAAACCGGTGGGAGGGGGTAACCTCATGTGAGCGTTGAGCAGTGCCTGTGTGTCTACCCCCAGCAAACCATAGCAAATGGCAAGAGGAAAGTTCTCTTTTGTGTTTTCAACTGTCAGTGTTGAAATGTGGAAGCTGATGTTTCAGCTGGGTTTTCTTACACACACCCTGAAGAAAAAACCCAAATATTTGAGTTAATTAGTATGTCCCATAGGTGAGATGGCAGCAGAATAAAAGCCTGCATGCTGTGAATAAAGGGGCAACCCATTCCTTGATAATGCCAGGTTAAAAAATGTCTCACTCCTGTTACTGTTAGCTCTTCAGCTCCCAGAGAAGCAGGAGCCTCTCCTTTTGATTAGGCAGAGGTTCTGGATGCTCCCAGCAAAGAAACAGAAATAAACAGGTAACTTTAAACCTGCACTCACTCTGCAGGGTAAGGATTCCAATCAAAATTGCAGAGGGGACTCATGAAATGGTTTTGTACAGATGCAGGTGCTAGACAGAAGAGCTATGGCAGAAATAGTTTTTTAACAAGTTATGCACATTACAACATGACATGAACAGCTGAACAGTTTCTGACCTGGGCTGAACACTTCTGTCTCCCACACCCTGTAGAGTTCTAGGAGTGACTTCTGATAAAGCAGTTAGTGTAACTCAGACCTTGCTTCTTAAACAGCACAACACATGCAGGCTGCTTTAAGATGTGCATCTGACTGCCTGCTATGGAGCTGATGTAAAATTAAACTTCCCCATGGAAATGGCATCTGTTGTACCTTGATGCTTTTTTTTCTCACTGGTGTGGATGTGATCACTGACTTTAACTGCCTGCAATCAGTTTGGCTTTGCAGCGCTGTTCTGCCTCACCTTCCATTTATCTTCTGTGCAAATGGGACAAACAGATGTGCCCTGCTTGGCTGCACACTGATGTTTGCAAACGTTCTAGAGCAATCAGCTGTTTTACTCTTGGCTCTCCCCTTTCCTCCTTCCTTTCCTTTCAAAGTTTAAGCTTCCCGAGTCATCGCTTTCCTCTCCAAAACTCACAGAGCAATCTTTTACAAAGCAGTGTAATAGATACTGTAAGGGTGTCTCAAACTGCTGTGGGTCTGCCACCTTCCCAGCTGGTGCAGCTCTGACAGCACAAGACATCCAAATTAGCTGATCAGATGGAGCACTGCTGTCTTTTGAGTTAGCTTTTTTTTTTTTAAGCTGTGTGTCAAGTCTTGACACTGAGCCAGTCTGAATTGGCAGCCAATCTCTGGAATAAACCACGGGGAAAGAAGCAAAACACAGCCATTTATCCTTGAAACAAAAGCGCTGAAGATGGAATGTCTGATTCTCTTCTGTTCAGAGCAGGCACAACTCTGAACTTGAGAACAGAGCTGCAGGAGGCAAGGACTGAGCTCTGGCACTGCTTGCTTCAGCAGAAGTGAACTGGCAAGTTTGTAAGATAGAGAAAGCTCTACTGCCTCACTGAGTGGGAGAGGGAATGCTGAAAAACAAAAGCTCACATCCTTCAAAATGCTCTTAAAGATTGGTTTGGGGGGGGTTGCGGTATATGCTCCCTATGCTGCTGGTACAATTCCATGATAAGTGAGGCCTTCCCTAGATTTCTGATGGTGACACTGACGGTTTGATTAATGCTGTTCAGTTCTCTTGACAGCAGCATTTCTTGTCTTGAAAAGTGTCAGACTTCACTCATTTGCAGAATGGCATTCAGGCTTTGTGTGAGTGAGTTTGTACCAGCATTTCCCTCCTCTGTCCTAAGAGCAATCCAGAGAAACTATTGACTTGGGGAGATTTGCTGGCCAGGTGCTGGTGTGAGGTGGGACCTGTCCCCTGTCCCTTTGCCATGTGCAGAAGGGTGCTGCTCTGAAGCAATCTGCTCATGACTGTCACTCTGTACAAGGCGGAAGTGGGAAACTGCTAAGGGAGTAAAATGAGCAGTTGAGTGACACTGATCTCATCAGATCTTAAAGGGAAACTCTGGGGTTTCCAAAGGGCTGTTTTCAGTAGCTGGTGACTCAGAATACACCTGTGAGCTGCAAGTCATCTGATACAAGCTAATTCAGGATGGATCCTATGCTTATCCAACTCATTGCCAAGTGCAGCTCTAACTGAAGTCAGTAAGTGGGATGTGGGAGATGTGTATAGCTGGCATTTGACAAAGAGGCAGGCTGTGCCTTTGTGTGAGAGCGGGATTTTTGCCAGCATCATCCAGTGAATTAGCAGCAGGGAACAGGCAAACTCAGCCCTTGGTCTCAGTCATCTCGCCACAGCATAGGCTGCCTGCAGGTCCACAGCCTGAGCCTGAGCATACCCTGGGGTGTAGTTTGCAATATCTGTTTGTTTCAGCTTCTCTAGCCACCACTTTGGTGAGAAATGTAGTTTTTCTGTTAGTATATATCTATCTTGTGTGTTTATACGCATACAAGTAATCAGAGTACCAGAGGAAAGGGGAAAACCCAAAGGTTTCAAGACAAATGAAAGCAGAACCAATTTTTTAGCTCAAATATGCCAGGCATGTTAGGTTCAAAATACCAAATACTAATGAAGAGTATTTAATGTGGTTTTTCTATCTGGAGTTATAGGATAGGGGTGACAGAATTCTGGTGACCATGCTGGATGTTACACTTAAAATATTTTATGTTCTTCTTTTATTGCTTTTGCATCTTTGGAAACTGAATCATGTCCACAGCCTGTTTCTAGGTGCTGTGAATGAAGTTAAAACCTGGGCTTTATGTAATCTTATTTTCAGCATGATTGCTTTGTCAAGTAGATGGGAGCTGATGTGACACAAACAGTAATTGCTGACAGGCAAACTATGCTTCCCAGTGGATGTTTTGCTTTTATCCAGTATAAAGAAACTGAGGTCAGTTTCCTCCTCCTAGTTGCCTTTTTTTTAACAGAAATGCAGCTACATCAGCTAGAAAACTTAGCTCTGTGTTAAGTGCTGTGCCAACAACTGGAGAGCTTCAGCCTGTAAAAAACGCGCTGCAAGGTAGGCACTGGGAAAACTGGTGTTTTTAGAACACAAACTAAACCAGGAAGGTGCAGTCACACAATTTTTGTCATGTCCTAGTTCCAGTTTTCTTTAGCTTTGCAGCTGGGTGGGAGATGGTTTGAACAGAAAGAGGATCTGCTACAGGAGAAGTGAAGTCATGCCAGCTGAAGGGAAGCAGGCAGGACAAAAAAGGCCAATCAGGCCAAAGGAGAATCATAGAATCACCAGGTTGGAAGAGACCCACTGGATCATCGAGTCTAACCATTCCTATCAAACACTAAACCATGTCCCTTAGCACCTTGTCTACCCATCCCTTAAATACCTCCAGGGAAGGTGGCTCAACCACCTCCCTGAGCAGCCTCTGACAGTGCCCAGTGATCCTTTCTGTGAAATTTTTTTCCTAATGTCCAGCCTAAACCTCCCCTGGCAGAGCTTGAGGCCATTCCCTTTCGTCCTGTCCCCTGCCACTTGGCAGAAGAGGCCAGATCCCTCCTCTCTACAACCTCCTTTCAGGTAGTTGGAGAGAGCAATGAGGTCTCCCCTCAGCCTCCTCTTCTCCAGGCTAAACACCCCCAGCTCTCTCAGCTGCTCCTCATAGGGCCTGTTCTCCAGCCCCTTCACCAGCTTCGTACCTCCCCTCTGGAGAGATATGCTGTTTGAGTTGTTCATACTCACAGAGCGATCTGGAAGGAGCAAGGGCTATTGATGTCACAAAGAAAACAGATTGAACATGCTGAAGAAATACTTTGCTTATTAGAAGCAGTACAATTACCAAAATTCACAGTGCAGTAACCCAGATAGGTGAAATAGCCTACGGAAAGATGAGATTTCACAATCTAGAAAGGAAAGCCAGCAACAGCCATACATTAAAATGGCACTGCCCTGAAGTCTTGGTTTGCAAACGCCTGCTTGTGCCTATAGTTTTAAGCTCATACTAAGCTGGGAAACCAGAACTTCATGTTTTCTTTTTATACTCTGCGCCTCACGGTACTGAGATGGGACAATACATGTTATGAGAATTAAAAAGGAATAAGCAAACAGACTATGTGCTTTAGACCTTTCATTTCAGACTAGGCAGATGTACAATGAGGTAATGTATATTTAGATAAGCAAGTGAGTTCTGACTGGGTTTGGCTTTCAGGGAGGGGAGGATGCTTTTTCCCTGAGGAATGGTCTGTGGCTTTTTGCATTTTTAAGCCTTGAACAAATCTCTTATTTACAAACTAAAAATACTAACTAAGCTGCACATTTTTCATTTTGACACGTGAAGGCAAAATTACTTGTGCTTCACATTGCCAGGCCAAGAAATAACACACTTCTGTTGTCTGGGCTTAGTTTCAGTTCATGTTAAAGAAATTTCTTTGTGCTGTGTTGGGTTGATGAGGTACAGCACAGAGTTATCTCTGTGCCCACAACAGTGTCAGTAACGGCTGAGAGTAATTTTGGCCATGTCTAGACAGTGGTGTAAGACAATGCTGGTGTGTGTCATGGCAACCTTCCTTTAGGAAACGAGGTCAGTGAGGGCTTCTGGTATTGCTACAGGTAATCTTCTATCTGAAAGCTGGTAGCAATACCAACAGACAGTTTTGCATGAAGCACCTTCCATATCAAGATGTAATTTAACCAGCTCTTATTCTATCTAGTTGGTATAAAAAAAAGGCAAAAATTTTCTCTGGCTCTGCAAGGTGACTAGAACACAGTTTCCATGTCAGTAGGGCAACCAGTATCACCAACAAGAGGGGGGGGGGGGGGGGTATGTTTTCTTTAAGAAATATTTGGCATGCAAACAGGGAAACCTCTGTTTGGAAATCTGGCAGCTCACCTTAAGGCATCTGAAAACATACAACCGAGCACACCAGCACTTCCTGCTGCTGGCAGTCCTGTTTAAGTGTATCCGAACGATATGGAGAGACAATGCAAAGCCCATCTGTGAAGCAGGCAATGGCCTCTTCAGAAAGCACTTTGCCTTGGAACAAATCACATCCTATTGCCCTCAAAAAGTAGAGGACTGCGAGAGCAAATGGGCTTTAGAGATGCTGTTCCTGTGGCAAGAGATGGGAGATTTCCTCCTAAAAGCACATGACACATCTTAACTTTTGGAGATTTCATGGTGGTGAAGTAAATTGACACATAAACTATTTGTTTGTCAGTGTGGCAGCTGGATCACCGCCTGGTCAGTCCTGTGTCACTGCAGGTGTTTGCGGAAGCAGGAGGAGCACATGGATCCTCTCTCTGGGCATCCATGCATGGGTCACTACACTGTGCTTCTCTACCTTGAACTTCCTCTGTACTGCAAACCGGGGTGAAAGTGAGTCTGGTCTCTGCAGCCTTTCCATAGCAGCCTAGTGATTGTGCACAAGAAAAGAGTACAGCTTCAAAAGAGTTTGCAAATGTGGTTGGTTTTTTCCAGTTCAGTCCTGTTAGAGAACTTATGATCAAGGGAGGAACTGAAAGCAGTGTTCCCTGAAGGGACAAATACTGTGGTATCTGAGAGATCCTTTTGGGAACAGTTACCACACTGTAGATGTGCAGAGCAGCATTCCCTACATTTAACAGCTATGGTGCATTTTATACCTCTGCCAAAAGACTGACTTGTTTTGTACCTTCATTATTAGAATAAAATGTTTGTTTTAGGCATGACTGCTGCTTGTTTGGTCCTTCCTGTCGAAACCAAATTCTGAGCTGCTTTCAGGGAAGAGAGAAGTGACCACGATGAAGTACTGAGCCTCAGTCAAGCTTCCTTTCTGAGGTCTGTAGCACTGCTGCAGTTCTGAGACAATGTTCATGCTGGTTTGAACCTTGTGAGATAATTTTAATTGGCCTGGGGAGTAATTAACCTATGGCAAATAAAAAAGGCACCATGCTTGACTGAGCCCCAGTTAACAGATGAAGTCTCTGTAGGATCCTCTTAGCACTGCTGTGTGATCTGATGGTGTGGCAAATCACAGTCCAAGTTTGCGTTGGCTTCTAAGATACCCATCAATTTTCTCTTGGGGCTGCTGCCTGCATTGCAAATCCTACAGGAAGAGGTTTTTCTCATTGGAATGCTTCTGCAATGCATTATCCTAAATATTCTCTTAAGGAACACTGGAGGAGAACAATAGGAAGTGGTTTCCTTAGGATGACGGAAAGTTCACTTTGCTGTCCCCTTTATGCACTTCTGAGCTCTCATCTCTTCCCCACTCTCCATAAGTATCCTAATTATTATCAAACTTAGGGTCCTACCCACTGAGAGATTTCACCCCTCCTCCTTAACGCTAGAAGACTTTCTCCACTTTCGGGCAAAACCATCCTGTCTGTGCTTGTTGTTGTCTGTGTTGTTATGGACAAGGGTCTTTTCATTCTAAGACTCAGTGAGCTATTTTGGCCAAGCACACTGAATGAAGCATTTATTGCTTCTCCCCCAATGCAGTTTCCTTCTACAGGGCAATCCATTTTTAAAAAGCTGAGATAAAATAGTCCAGGAAATGTTGGACTAAAATATTAAAGAAGAAATTGCTTCCCATAGCATCTAAAATATTCCGTGATGCTATCCATGAGGATACCGATACTCTTGCTGAGCCTGTGGGAGATGAGATTCAAGAGGATACACGTTGAAACATACCACTTAAAATAAAACAAATGTGTTTAGATGAAAAGGGGCATGGGAAGGGATCCGGTTCTGGAAAGGACTTTAGAGTGCAGGGAAGGGTTTGGTTTGTCTCTGTGGGAGTAAACAATGCCTGTGTGTGCATTTAGAGAGAGCTGTGTAGGCCAAGTAAACTAATTTCTTGTTAATTTTGTAAAAGCTTCACTGGGACTTGATCTTGTGGTGCAAAATATAATACCTGTCTTCCTCATAGTAAGTTCCTAAGGAAGCAGAGGCACCAGAAACCTATGGAGGAACATTTAACAGAGTAAACCAGTGAGATGTGGTCTCTTCGTTCCTCTCCATTGCCACGTCCCTTTGGGGAACATCATCATCTGCACAGCTAGCTATTGGCTCTGTCCCTTTTATGTGCCCTGCTGAATGTGCTGCGTTTCACTGCTTCAGGGTCCTCCCGAGAGAACTGTACTAGTGTGCATTGGGCACAGTGGTGGATGCAGGCTTCATGGGAGCTGTTTGAAACCTGCTATTGCTGAACTGTCAACTTTTTTTTAAAGAAAACCGTGTTACATCAAACTCAACGTACTCCAAGAATTAATCTGCAGTTTTGTAACATGGTTGCTCCCTCCCTGCCCAACCCAAGTCTAGAGATTCATGTTCAGGCTTGCATCAGCATACAGGCTCTCTCTAAAGAACAATCACAGTATTGCTTTCCCACAGGCAAGTCAGAAAGGTGTGCCTCAAGCGCCACAATGGGAAGATGGATTTGTATGTTAATATCAGACTTGGAAATAACCAGGTAGACGCGCTGCTTGTGCATACACACACGTAGGTGTATTCCTCACGCTGGTCTATGGCACTGTGCATATTTAATTACCTTCATTAGAGAGAGGTGAGGAATTCCTGTGACACCCACACTAGAGGTGTTCTGAGGGCTGTGGTAACTGTGCCATCGCTGGGATGGATGAGCCCTGCTGCGGGGAAGGCACTCTGGTTTTATCTCTAGCTACTGCAATGCTTTCTCCCAACAAGAGGCCAGCTGTACCTGTTGCCTGTCACAAAGTAACACCAACCCTAAGGTTTCAGGCTCAAGGGGCAGTGAGCTTTAGGTGGAAGGAGGCTCCTCTCCCTCTCTGGATTGCTTTCAGTGCCCTAAATGCATGGGGACTCCCATTCCCTGTCTTCCCCTGAGCGCTGTTGTCCTCCAAACACTGCAAAGCAGACACCAGCCATACTGTCCCTCTAAGACAGCACATCATAAGCACCTTCCTCTTATGGTCTTGTAGTTTTATCCCACATCCTTAGCGCAGGTATGGGTTGAATTCTTAGAACAACTGGTATTACATTGTGGAAGTATTAGTTTTGATGACCCTGTGATCTTCTTTTACTTTCAGCCACAGGGCCACTGTCTTCACATGGTCATTTACAGAATGACTCCAGGAGCTATGTGCTTTCCAAATGCGAAATGATGCTCCATCTCCAAAAGAGTTCACCAAGTGAAGGCAATAGCTGCAAAACGGGGCTTGGAGGAGAAGGAAAAATGAACTGAGGCTGTTAGAGAGTTTAACAGCAAACTGGGCTCTGGCTCTAAGACTGATTTGAATATAGTAAGGGCAGGCTTCTTACATGCACATATAGCATATTCCATTCCCCTTTATTTGTTCAAGGAACTCCTGTTTGAGTGATGTAGAGCTAGTGTAATACTTGTGGAATCAAGTATTTTGTATTTCCTATATTCGCAGAACGAGGACAGAAAGAGCATCTAATTTTATCAACCTCAATGTTTCTCTTACAGAATCTGATATTTTCTTTGCCTTTTATGTTGTGGGGAAAGATTGTGAAAATATCAAAAATTCTCAAGTCTGCAAATAGCAGTGAGTCTCCGTATATATACATTATAGACCAAATTAATTTATGCAAATTGAGGGCACCAACACAAAGTTCACAGTAGTATAAATGGCAAATAAAACCTTATATTTTAAAAGGAAAACAAAGGAAGGCAATCTTCACCAGCTTTATCCAGCTCTGCCCAATTGGTAGGCTCTGACAAAGGTTTACTTCTCTTTTGTGAAGAAATGCACACTGGGGAATGAAGAAAACACTGTGTTAGGGGAAGAATCAACCAAGACAGCTGGTTACATTGCTTACTGTAGTATGAAGCTGTTCTTTGCACTTTTGTTTTATTGTTTGTGCATTTTTTTTCCTGTAATTGCCCAACACTGGTGTATGAGTTTGCAAAACAAATGGCTGGAGTTATATCTGTGAACATGGTTTAATTCTCCACTTCAGTAGGCAGCGGGAGAAGCTTGCGATGTGCCACCTGGTTTAATTAGCGCAAGCTTGGCCGGGCAAAGGGAGCTTGGCTTGTTACTAGGATAGCAATCCTGGAAATGAAAAACAGTCTAACAGAAGCTAGATTGTGTGCTAATACTAGCCCAGAGACACCAGAGCCATCGGCCTTCTTTGCTCCAACCAGAATTGGTTCACAGGAGGTCAAGCAGTAATTTCTGCCTTAAAGTAATGCTGCACATTTGCCTGCCTTATGCAGACTTGAACCCTTCTTTCAACTTCCTATCAGTTAAAAGCAGACATCTAGCTATAAAGGTCACTGAGTTTCAGGACAAGAATGGCTTAAGCTCAATCCTTCCTGATCTCTCCTCCCAACCCAAAAACTGATACAGATGTCTCCTCTGGGAATTACAACAGCCAACAGTGAAATTCCCACCAAGTCCTACAATGGCATATGCCACCTTGGGAGGATTCTGCCTCAGAAATAACGATGTCATGTAGAGCCTGCCACCTTAAGCCCGTTCTTTGTGCATTAGCATGTCTTTAATAATGTGACATATTGTTTCTGTTCTGGGATATATTGTGCAATTTATTCTGCACTCTCAGATATGCTGTGCGTTCTGTACTTCAAAGAACATCAAGCCATTCTTTATCCACTTCATCAATGACAGGCAAGCTTGTATCCTGCTTTTAATGATGCCGCACATGCATTTTTCCAGAGACAAAGCACGTGTGGGGAAGAAGTAGAGTGCAGATCAGCAGAAGATTCATGCTCCCATCAGGCAATCAGGGGATTGTGGTGGTTGTTTATCAGGTTGATGCTCTTTTAGCTGGAGGTTGTTAATATAAAATCTGTTTGCTGCTAATTCTGTGTTAGGTGCCAAGTTCTCCTTCTCCTGTTCGGTGGACATGGGGAGGGTGGGATGGCCACGTGCCATGAGCCTGGTTGGTCTGGATGGGTGTAGTATGTGTCCTCAGGCTGGGAGGGTCCTGCTGCTGCATTTGTTTCTCAGTCATTGCTGTGGTTCTGCCTCCTTCGGTGCCTGTCAGAATTCCCAGGCTCAGCATTTGTGAATCAGAATACTTAAACACCTGCAGATGTGAGCTGATGAGACATGTCAGAGGAAGAGCTGCTCTACAGAAAGGGCACAAGTGGATGAGAGAAGGGTGTGGTATATGTTCGCTCTCCTTTCCATGGCTAAATGATGCTGATGAATACGAACACCAGTGTTGTGCTGTGGTAAAAGCCTGCGAGGAAACTTGCGAGCAAACGCTTCTTTCTGTGCTTCTGCAGAAAACAGTGCAACCTCTCTTGGTTGCCTGTCATTGTTTAGTGGCATTACCGCTTCTGAATAGCAAAACCACATTTATGGGTTCATTTGTCACCAAGTTATGCAATTTACCCCATTTCAGACAAGCAATGATTTAATCTGATAATAGAACATTGCTTTGAACCTCAGACAGAGTGGCAGAGAGGAAGAAAAAAGCCTGGGCTGCAGTTAACTGTCCTTATTGGTTTTTTGTCATGCAGGTTTTCAGTGGATGCTGGTAGTGATTCCTAAACATGGACACATGCTCACTACGGATGTGGAAAGGCTTAAGTTGATTGCTTGTGTTATGCCCTCCCCTTTCTCACTAAGCTGAGGTCGATCATTGCACAAAGGGCAAGTTTGCTCCTCACATCTTGGTTTTCTATTTTGCAAGAGTTACACAGCACTAAAAGGAAAAACTTGTTTCTTCTTTTCTGGGAAAAAAGGCAACTTGCAAACCTCTGTATCAATATCCAAACTGTCCAAAACCTTCCACTTCATTCATTGAGCCTTCATGAATGGGTTCTGCAGGAATTAAGGCCTGGACCCCATTTCTGTAAATGCCTCAGAAGTCACACCATGAAGCTGCGACTTTTGCCAAATGGTTGTTTAAAAAAGTGCACAGTGATGTGCTTTTCTGTGAGTCAGGGGTGTTTTCAGCAGTGAGCTTTTGCTAGGACAATCTGGGCTGTCTGTTCTCCTGTATCCTAAAGTGTTTTATGTATGTAAGCATCATCTCTGCAAACAGAAGCAGAGGTCATCTTATCAGCAGCTGAGGCTGACAGATGCTCAGCTAGGGATTTCCATGCCTTGTCTAAGAAATAATCTATTCACCACTCAATGTGCCTTATTAAAAGGGAACTTTGACAAGGCTGTGTACCCAATGATGCATTTGACTGCCTTGTGTTACTCCTGGTCCAAACACTTAACTTAAGATGCTGGTACCCACAGTGATTCCCTATCCTGTTGTGTGCGCTTCCAAGCCACGTGACTGCACATGTCCATGCAAAAAGATCATTACAGCCAAGTCACATGAGTGGACTCAGAGATAACCATAATGAAGGCTGAAAAGTTGTTCATACCCTAGCTCTGGACAGTTTCCCTCTTTATAACAGAGGTGGCAAATGCTCAAGAGAGAAAATTTGCTCCGCTGCCCTTTGTGCTTTTGCAATATCTCCCTTATGATCCTGAACCACTAAACTTTCCCAGCTTCTGACTGCTCAGAAGACCAGTGCAGCTTCTTGAGCTGGTGGATCCAGACCACAACAGGCAGCGCCAACGGGCACTGTAACCACAGGCTTCTTGCAGCCCACACTGTAAGTAAATCCAGACTTGGACATGTGCAAATCTGCTATTGCTGCTTTTTGTTATATCATTTCTCCACAGATTAAGTATAGATGGGACTGTCAGTAAGTGCCTCTTGGTGATGGAGAAATGGATGTGGGAGGGTTCTGCTTTCCTAGGTCAATTTTCTCCTGGGGTTTTCTCAGCATTTAGCTAATCATAAACATTTAATCTGCTTTTAGTAACAGTGTCTAAAAGAGACTCCATCAGGGTCAGCAGTATGAAACTAAGAAACAGTATTTATTAACATAGGAAAATGGTGTAGCTCATTCCCTGTGTAAAATGATGTTTCTCATGGCTCCCACAGGACCAGAAGGAAGATAAACATGCAACAATGAAGGCGATAAGAGAGGAAAGAATTAAAAGCGCTTATTGGGAAAACCTTCTTTCTGGCAGCACTTTGTTCACACTGACTGAATTATTGCCAAACAGAAAATAACCCTCAGGCACCCGAATAAGGACAAAATAACTCTACTGCAGTGACTGCCAGACACTTGAGAGTCTGCTAGACACAGATCCGTGTGGTTTAAATGAAGAATAAGGAAGTGACACTTCAGAAATGGTTTCATACGTAAACAACAAATCTCTAGAAAGTCAATTTTTTTCTTCTTCCATTTCTAACATGCAGCTTGGGTAATCAGAATGAAAGGAGTTTGTCCACAAGCAGCAAGAGACGCTTCCAAAACAACACTCACGGTTTTATTTTGCCTTGGTAACTACTTTCTGTAACAGATGTTTAATATTTTTGCAGGAAGCTGTTTTTTTCCCGTGGGATTGATTTAAAACTGATTTGTGTATTGTACAGAGGAAAGAGTTATGAGGAAGGAGAGATGCTTCATAAAGAGGAAACAAGGTAAAAGGCATTTGAAGTGTTCAGCAGTTTTCAAGAGGATTAAATCACTACATTTCAGACCCCAAGCACACATGAAATATCTCATGTTTCATTTGCAAGTAACGTACTCAACTAGAGCTTTCCTCTAGGAGTCTTCAAAGTACTTTGCAATGGAGTAAATAATCACTACTCTTATTTTATGGATGGGGAAAATTCTTCATAGAAGGAGGCGAAGCAGCACACATAAAGCTGCCTTATGTTGATTTTATAGACAGGAAACTTTTGTCTACGAAGCTGAAGCATGTTTAAGGCTGTCTGGTAGTCAGGAGGGGGATCCAGATTTCAAGCCCTCTGAAACACAGCCACGGATACATTATTGGACACGAGATATGAGTTTTGCTCTCTTGATGCTCAGAATACAGTTATCGTTATACTGCAAATAACCTGAGAGCTCTGCTTTCGTGGAAGTAACAGTGAGAGGAGTTTCACTATGTGTATTATGCTATGAATAAAGACAATAACTGGAGGAATTTACATGCTATGACAGATTTGCCATTGTGCCACTGTTAAAAAGGGAAGAAGGCATCAGGATTTTATACCCCAGGCAATCCACAGAAGAAGGAAGAAGCAAGCTGTACTGCACTACTGTGATGGAGATGAACACAGCACGTAACTGGGACCTGTGTGTTTTCTCTCCTGCTTTCACGCAGTGAGCTCACTGTTGATCATGAAAAGCAGAAGCTGACCTTTACTGGTCTTTGATTTGATAACAAAAGCTGAATATCTCCTGTGATTTCATGATTCACTGCGTTGAAGGTTTAAAAAAAGAACACTCTGTAGCAACCCCCATGCAATGATAACCCATTTCCCAGCTTGGTGCAGCCTCGGCATTAAGATACTGCAACTTCTCCACCCCTGGAGCCACTCTCCTCACTTTAGGATTCATACCTCTGATTTTCAACTCTGTTGATCTATACTTAAAAGGGAACCCTTAACATGACACCTCCTCATGACACACTGGCATCTTACACAAAAAGACCATTTGGGTGCCCAGTTTGTGATGAAATGAGCTGTGGAATATGCTACGGTAGCTGTGGCGCAGCTCCTGGAGGTCACTCAGGAGAGCCTCACGCATTCATGACCACCGCTCAGTGTGTGACTGTGACACACCTGCTGGCTGGCAAGGCCCAGCAGTCGACCTCTCCGAGGTCAAGACAGAGATTGGTGGGTTAATCCCATTCTCACAATAGTGTACCCTTTGCCCTGCCTAGACATAACTCGAGCAATATTTCAATCTTACCAATCATATTTCAATCTTAACCAACCAGAACAAAGGCTGATCAGCAAATCTGAAAGCCAGGCTTTCACTTTTAGAAACTTATTTTTGCTGAGGACACACACAATTGCATTAATCACCAGCACCGAAGTTAGGTGCTTTTAATCTAGCTGCACTTTTCCTCAAAGACACAACTAAAAGCACGTATCACTGTCAGAACACACTCATTAACAAAATGCCATTTCTCTCACAGTGCTCTGCAGCTTTCATCGGCGGTCAAAATCACAGAACCAAAGAATGACAGAGTGATTTGGGTTGGAAAGGACCTCAAAGCCCATCCAATCCCACCCCTGCCATGGGCAGGGACACCCCCCAAAGGATCAGGGGCTCGAAGCCCTATCCAGCCTGGCCTGGAACACCTCCACAGCTTCAGTGATCCAGTGGGTCTCTTCCAACCTGGTGATTCTATTCTATGATTCTATGGAAAGGCATGAATGAGTACCTCTATGCTGCTCAAACACTAATCTCCATTTACTCAAAGGACGGCAATGACAACACAAAGGGGAGCACTAGTGCAAATCGGTGCTCTCAATGTTCAATTTCAATAGAGAAATACTGTCACTTTGTCACTAAGAGCATGGCAATACGATTAAGTAAAAAATTGCTTTGATTCCTGAAATGTAAACCCAAAGATTCAAGCTTCTGTCTTCTCTAGAGGTTGTAATTAACTAATGGCTGCAGCTGACACCCATTGGAACTCTGGATGTTCAGTGTCAAAGGCAGTGTTGTTAAATTCCCATACAGATGCCTCTAACGCAGCTTCAACCAGGTACGTCAGATTGACATGAAATCCCATGTAAATTTGGGGTTTATTGCATGATGTAATTTGCTACGGGGAAATAATAACGCACAGGTACCCATTTCGGTTTGCGCTGGGGGTACTGCACAAGAACAGGCTCTGATTGAAGTGCCAGCGACTCGAATTTCTCACCATTTTCAGGTGGCTGGAGTTACTGTTTCAGTACAAAACCTGGAAGTCATTTGCGTTTTGGGCAGCATGAAATTTTGTTTTGGTCTGAATGGGAATTTGAAATAAGAAACTTTGAGATAAACAGTTTGGAAGTGTAGAGTGTCACAGGAACTGTGACCGACACTGCCTCAACATCATGGGGTGTGGTGACACTTACCTCACTGCTGCTGCGGCTCGGTGACTCTCCCATCCAGCGAGCGACTGCAGGACAGAGCTGCTCACGGCTTGGACACTGGCTGTCAAACAGGAGTCCGGGTTTCCTCACAGATGAAACAGGGCTGGCATAGGAAGATCTCCAAGGTTCCTCTCTCAACAGGAAAGAGTCCAAACAGTTCCTTTCTTTTTCATGGAAAGGGTCATTGGGCATTGGAACAGGCTGCCCAGGGAGGCATTGATTCACCTTCTCTGGAGGTGTTTAAGGGACAGGTGGACGAGGTCCTGAGAGACATGGTTTAGTGTTTGATAGGAATGGTTGGACTCAATGATCCGATGAGTCTCTTCCAACCTGGTTGTTCTATGTTCTAACAGGCGGTGAGGATGGCAAATCAGACAGGAGATTCGCCGCAGGGGTTGTGCTGTGCAGATCCCTCTTGACCCCTTGGGTCAGTCATGGCACTCCCATCCTCTGCTCCAGGTGCACTCTTCCCACTCTCTTCAGTCACTGTCCTCCAGATTCCCTTTTCCCCAGTCTTTTCATTCATGGAAATCCTGTCTTATGCTCCAGATCCCCCTTCACTTCAGTCACTGCACACCAATCCTCTCCTCCAGATCTCTCCTCTCTCGCTCTTTTCAGTTAGTGCACACCTGCCCTCTGCCCCAGATTTCCTTTCCCTCTGCTTTTCAGTCATGGCAATCCCACCCTCAGCTGCACATTCCCCTTTTGGAACTCTTTTCAGTCACGGCACCCCCAGACTGAGATCCAGGTCCTCTTTTCCCTCACTCTTCATTCACCACACTCCTGTCCTCTCCTCCAGATTCCCATTTGCTCACTGTTTTCTGTCACTTCACTCCTGTCCTCTGCTCCAGATCCCCCTTTCCCACCCTTTTCTCTCATGGCTTCCTGCTCTCTGCCTCAGAGCTCCTTTTCCTGCTCTTTTCTTTCATGGTTTCTCCACCTCAGAGCTCCTTTTTCCTGCTCTTTTCTCTCATGGTTTCCTGCTCTCTGCCTCAGAGCTCCTTTTCCCATTCTCTTCTCTCATGGCTTCTCTGCCTCAGAGCTCCTTTTCCAGCTCTTTTCTCTCATGGTTTCCCAATCTCTGCCTCAGAGCTCCTTTTCCCATTCTCTTCTCTCATGGCTTCCCAGTCTCTGCCTCAGAGCTCCTTTTCCAGCTCTTTTCTCTCATGGTTTCCCAATCTCTGCCTCAGAGCTCCTTTTCCCGCTCTTTTCTCTCATGGCTTCCCACTCCCTGCCTCAGGGCTCCTTTTCCCGCTCTTTTCTTTCATGGTTTCTCTGCCTCAGAGCTCCTTTTCCCGCTCTTTTCTTTCATGACTTCTCTGCCTCAGAGCTCCTTTTCCCGCTCTTTTCTTTCATGACTTCTCTGCCTCAGAGCTCCTTTTCCCGCTCTTTTCTTTCATGGCTTCTCTGCCTCAGAGCTCCTTTTCCCGCTCTTTTCTTTCATGACTTCTCTGCCTCAGAGCTCCCTTTCCCGCTCTTTTCTTTCATGGTTTCTCTGCCTCAGAGCTCCTTTCCCCCCTCTTTTCTTTCATGACTTCTCTGCCTCAGAGCTCCTTTTCCCGCTCTTTTCTTTCATGACTTCTCTGCCTCAGAGCTCCTTTTCCCGCTCTTTTCTTTCATGACTTCTCTGCCTCAGAGCTCCTTTTCCCGCTCTTTTCTTTCATGACTTCTCTGCCTCAGAGCTCCTTTTCCCGCTCTTTTCTTTCATGACTTCTCTGCCTCAGAGCTCCTTTTCCCGCTCTTTTCTTTCATGACTTCTCTGCCTCAGAGCTCCCTTTCCCGCTCTTTTCTTTCATGGTTTCTCTGCCTCAGAGCTCCTTTCCCCCCTCTTTTCTTTCATGACTTCTCTGCCTCAGAGCTCCTTTTCCCGCTCTTTTCTTTCATGGTTTCTCTGCCTCAGAGCTCCTTTTTCCCGCTCTTTTCTCTCATGGCTTCCCAATCTCTGCCTCAGAGCTCCTTTTCCCACCCTTTTCTCTCATGGCTTCTCTGCCTCAGATCCCCCTTTCCCATCCTTTTTTCTCATGGCTTCCCACTCTCTGCCTCAGAGCTCCTTTTCCTGCTCTTTTCCCTCACGGCTTCTCTGCCTCAGAGCTCCTTTTCCCATTCTCTTCTCACATGGCTTCCCGCTCTTTGCCTCAGAGCTTTGCCCTTTCTTTTCTATAACAGCATTCTCATTCTCTGCTCTAGATCTTCTTTTCCTGCTCTTTTCAGTCACTGCAGCCCAGTCCTCTCCTCCAGATCCACTTTCCCTGCTCTCTCCCTTCACCAGCCTTTCCTCCAGACCACATTTCCCATGGTTTTCATTCATGGCAATCCCACCCTCAGCTGCAGATCCCCTCTTTTCCAGGTCTTTTCAGACATGGCATTCCCACTCCCTGTTTTAGATGCACTTTTCTCCATCTTTTTAGTCACAGCATTCCCAACCTCTGCTTCAGATCACATTTTTCCACTCTTTTCAGTCACAGCATTCCCAATCTCTGCTCCAGATCCCCCTTTTCCCGTGCTTTTCAGTCACAGGACTGCCCCTCCCTCCCCCAGATCCCCTTCCCCTGCCCTTTTCCGTCATGGCTTCCCACTCTCTGCCTCAGCTCTCCTCTTCCTGCTCTTTTCTGTCACAGCTTCCTCGCTCTCTGCTCCAGATCCCCATTTCCCACTCTTTTCACTCGTGTCAATTCCACCTTCCACTCCAGAAGCACTTTTCCTGCTTTCTTCAGTCACTGTGCTCCCACCCTCAGCTCCAGATTCCCCCTTTTCCCAAGCTTTTCAACATGGCACTCCCACCTTCTGCCTCACATCTCCTTTTCCTGCTCTTTTCCATGACAGCATTCCCACCCTCTGCTCCAGACTGTATTTTCCTGCTCTTTTCAGTTACCACAATCTCTTCTTGCTGTCCAGAACCCCCTTTTTTGCCCTCTTTTCAGTCACTGCTGTCCCAGTCTGAGCTCCAGATCCCCCTTTTCCACCGTGTTTAGAATGCTCTGATCTTTCTTGAGCAGCAAAGCTGGTGACGGGTCTGGAGAACAGGCCTTATGAGGAGTGGCTGAGAGAGCTGGGGGGGGTTTAGCCTGGAGAAGAGGAGGCTGAGGGGAGACCTCATTGATCTCTACAAATACCTGAGGAGGTTGTGGAGAGGAGGGAGCTGGGCTCTTCTCCCAAGGGACAGGGGACAGGACAAGAGGGAATGGCCTCAAGCTCCACCAGGGGAGATTTAGGCTGGAGATTAGGAGGAAGTTTTTCACACAGAGGGTCTTTGGGCATTGGCAGAGGCTGCCCAGGGAGATGGTTGATTCACCTTCCCTGGAGGTGTTTAAGGCACGGGTGGATGAGGTCCTGAGGGACATGGTTTAGTGTTTGATAGGAATGGTTGGACTCGATGATCTGATAGGTCTCTTCCAACCTGGTTGTTCTATGATTCTCTTCCTCAGCTCTAGATCCCCCTTTCCCGATCTTTTCAGTCACACTGATCCCCACTTCTATGTTCCAGATCCCCTTTTTGCCCCCTTTTCAGTCACTGCTGCCCCAGTCTGAGCTCCAATCCCCCTTTTCCACCATGTTTAGAATACTTTGATCTTTCTCAGCTCCAAATCCCCTTTCCCAATTTTTTCAGTCACACTGATCCCCGCTTCTATATTCCAGATCCCCTTTTTGCCCTCTTTTTTTCTCGCTGCTGTCCCAGGCTGAGCCCCACATTCCACGTTTTCCACCCCTTTTCGATGCTGTCATCTCTCTCTCTCTCAGCCCCAGGTCCCCTTTTCCCTCAGTTTTCCAGTCAGCGTGATTCCCGCTGTGCTCTGGACCCCTTTTCGCCCTCCCCGTTTCCCGCCCTTTTCCCTCAGGGGTCGGAGATGGGAGGGGTCGGGGGGCGAGGGGGTGTCGGTGCTCTGCGCGCGTGCGCTGCGCGCGTGCCCGGGCGGGGCAGGGGTGGGGTGGGGGGGGGGCTAGGGGTGGTGTTTCGTGGAGCGAAGAGATCCGCGCATGCGCAGTGGCCGCGCGCGCCCTCGCCTCCCGCCCCCGCCCACCCCGAGCCCCGCAGTTCGCTTCTCGGGGCTGCGCCCGCCCCAATCCTCCTCCTCCTCCTCCTCCTCCTCCCGCCCCGGAGCATGTGAGGCGCAGCCCCCGCCCGCGCTCCCCGCTCGGGGCCGGGCAGTGGCCGCTGGCCCCGAGCCCCCGCTCGCCATGAAGAAGTTTTCCCGCATGCCCAAGTGCGAGGGCAGCAGCGGCGGCGGCGGCGGAGGAGGCTGCGGGGCGGCGGCCGCGGGGTCCGGCGGCAGCGGCGTCGTCCTGGGCCGGGGGGTGGCCGTGGGGCGCCACCAGGTCACCCCCGAGGAGCTGCTGGCAGAGGGTGAGCGGGGACGGGGGCTGAAGGGGAGAGGGGAGGCTGCGAGGGGGCCTGGAAGGGGAAGGGGCGAGGGGGGACGGGGAAGGGGTGAGGGGGAATGGGGAAGGGGTGAGGGGGGACGGGGAGGGAGAGGAGGGGGAATGGGGGAACGGGGAAGGGGGCGAAGGGGGACGGGGAGGGAGAGGAGAGGGAATGGGGAAGGGGCGAGGGGGGACAGGGAGGAAGAGGAGGGGGAATGGGGGAACAGGGAAGGGGGCGAAGGGGGACGGGGAGGGGGGCGAGGGGGGACGAGGAGGGAGAGGAAGGGGAATGGGGGAAAGGGGTTAGGGGGGACGGGGAGGGAAAGGAAGGGGAAGGGGTAGAGGGGGTTGTGGAGAGGGGTCGGTGGAGAGCGAGGAGACTTGGCCTGGGAGGGGCAGAGGGTGATTGGGAAGGGGTGATAGGGGACGTGGTGGGGGTGAAGGGTTGGGCAGGGGGAGATAAGAGGGACAGGGAGGGGGGTGAGAGGAATGGGGAGCAGGGCAGAGGGAGCAAGGCTGTGGGGGGTGTGAGGGATCGTAGAATCATAGAATTATAGAATCACCAGGCTGGAAGAGACCCATCAGATCATCGAGTTCAACTATTCCTATCAAACACTAAACCATGTCCCTCAGGACCTCGTCTACTCATCCCTTAAACATCTCCAGGGAAGGTGAATCGACCACCTCCCTGGGCAGCCTGTTCCAATGCCCAATGACCCTTTCTGTGAAAAACTTCCTCCTAATCTCCAGCCTAAATCTCCCCTGGTGGAGCTTCATGGGGAAGAGAGCTTGGACTAGGATAGGGAGCAAGGGGGCCGGGATGGGGAGAGGGCTGGGGGTCAAGGGGCTCTGGGTGGGACACGCACCTGCCCTGCCGGCCACGGGCTCGCTCCCTCTCACCCTCTGGGAAGGGGGTTTCGGGGTTTATTCCGGCTGCGGGCGGTGCCTCAGGCTCGGGAGAGTTCCTGGTGGTGAGGAGGGCGATGCGGGATGTTGGGGTGCGGGGCTGCTCGCCGTGGGGGTCGGTAACCAGTGCTCCAAGTGGGGTGGTCTGGTCTGGTAAGAGGCTTTGGGCAACTAATCCTAACCCCCAAACTCCAAGCCGTGGGTTTCCTTGCTGGAATGCAGAGGGATTCTGGAAGGGTCACAGGCGAGAGTCGCAGGGCTGGCAAGTTCTGCCGTGGAGAAACACTGTCCTCTATCCTGCAGGGTGCTTGGATCCTGCCCTTCCCTCCTCCCAGTGTCCTACCAGTGCTGTGGGTCTGGGAGAGCAGCGAGGATGCAGGGAATTGGCTGGAATTCAGCTATGGGATGGGAACGGCTGCTGGGCTGGGGCACGGTGACCCTGACCGTGCCTGAGTTTTGGGTGGGTGAACAACGCAGCATCGATCTCCTCTCACTGGTGTCAGCCCATGACAGGTATCAGTCCCATCCCCGGTCGCTGAGTGCAGGTCAGCCCTGTCTGCTTGGCAGATAATGAGGTGTGCAGCAGCACAACGCGTTGCTGTGCGGGTTGTGGGTAAAATAACTTTGTCGTTTTTATGTGTAGTGTTCGGGCTTGTTCATGTATAAATGTGCTCGTAAACTTTCATTGTTTATGTGCAGTTCTTGTTCAGAATTTAAGACGCAGGCTTAACAAGTCCATGGAGATGCCATTGCTGTTGAAAATAGAATAGGTGGTACTGAAGTTCTTATTGCTGTCTGGAAAAAAGCTTTAGCAGCGCAGTGGAAGTGGTTCTTAATATTTAAAATGCGATATTTTGCTCTTGGCTTATGGAAATGGGGTTAGGGCCTAGCTAGCCACACACCTGACTGCTTAAAATATGAGTGGCCCTTGCTGAGAGCTCCTTCAAAGCACTTGTGGTCTTACAGGAGGTCCGTGCTCTGCAGGGCTGGTTGCAGGATAGAGACTTCTTTAAAAAATTATGAAAATAGACTCCTGAACAAATTGAGGCGGTAACACAGAACCCAGTTATGTAGTGGAAAGGAGTAAAATTGCACACTGCCTGCTCCAGGTTAGCGTGTTATTAAAACTTTTGTCATAATATCCTCTTTTAGGAGTCACTATAGATCACTTTTTTCATTCTTGTAGTTTGCGGAATCAACTGAAGGGCTTAGGAGCAATGGGGATACAAATTTTAACAGCTGCGTGTTGTGCAAACTGGCTTCTCTTCTTTTGAGACTGAAAGAGGAAGTTTTCTTCAGCTTTTATATGGTTTCTTACTATGGATGCCGAGGACTGGAGCTGGCAAGAGCCAGGGCAGTGCGGATCTGCTGGTTCTTGGGAAGTTTCTTCAAAACCAACGCAGAGAGGTGTTTGGACCCAAAAAGGCTTAGAAGGGAAGAGGATCATGGGGGACATAACTGTGTGGCTGTGGTGGTGAGGAAGAAGTGAGGGAGCCATGGGAAGGCAACTCTCGACACCTCCGAGTGCCAGGAAGCAGCTAGGTCAGCAGTGTGTGTGTGGGGAGCAGATGTGTGTCTGAGTGGTGCTCCCAACGGAACACAACAGCTTATGAATGAGGAAGCTGCTTTCGATGCAGGAATTGCTTCTTGACAGTCAGGTTCTCCCTTCGCTTAGTAACAGTTTGTAGTAAGTAATTCCGTGTTATTGGTGTTGCATTAGTCATATTGTCATCTATTATGAAAACTTAGTAAATCCCCTGCTTCACGATCCTCCTTCTTGGTGGGGTGTGGGTGGGAATAATAATTTATTTTTCCGAGTCACTCTGCACGAGGCATTTGTCTTTCATTTTCTGAAACCCAGTGGTACTGAGGGTCTGGGGCTTCATGAGTAGTTCCTGTTATTTGACACTGGTGAGGTATCACTTCCAAGCTACTATAAGAGGATCATAGCAAAGTTTTACGTTGTGTAACACGAAGCATTATTAATAAGTTAATGGATGAGATGAATTTAGCAAGTCTACTTCAGAGGGCATGTGTAATGTTCTGTTAGCAGTGGTTGATATGGACAGGCTTTTTTTACCAGCTGTTACAATTAATGACATTTATCTCTTTCAGACCCAAACTAAACACCCTGCCCGTCTGCCCCGGATGAAATTTGCATCCGAGTTGTCCTGGGAAGGGAGCTTTTAGTTTTGCTGAGGGCTTGGGCTCCTGGGAACTGGAGCGAGCGGCAGCAGCGGTGCCAGAAGGCTCAAGCTGTAACTACCTTGTTAGGCTGCAGTAATCAATCTGTGGAGGAATTCCCGTGCTGATATGGATGTTGCCCTCAAAATGCTTTTCAGTAGTCTGACAATATTGCTTTATTGCAATGCTTTAAAGGCAAAAGTGCGCAGCATTAGAACCTGATTCTTGTGCATAAATCTAGGTAATATTACCTGAAGTAAGTTCATGTGTCTGTGGTGAAGGAGTTATAAAGGTTGAAGTGCTGGAGTTGTTAGATAGTTTATTTTCTTTTAAACACACCTCTTTCCTGGTGATTTCTTAACCCAGTGGTCAGTATATTGTTGGATGCAGGGGTTTGTTTTAAGGTTTAGTTCTCATAGATGGGCACAGAACTATTTGGGTTAAGGTGTGACTTGGAGAAAATGATTTCTTGTGCATTTCAATTGGATCGTAGATGTAACAGTGACAGGTACAGGCAGGGAGAAGTGCCCCTCTCTCTATCTTTTTTTTGTTGAATAAGGGCATGTGCAATGCGACTCAAGTTTGGAAAATTAAATTTGACAAAAATATGGAGTGTTCTGTTTTTTCAGAGTCTTGGGGAAGTTCGTTGTGGCGACTCCAGTGCTGAAAGACTTCAGTTGAGGAACTGTAGCAAACTGGATGTGGCACAGTGCAAAATACCCCTTTAACTTATCTCAAACAGCAGTGCAGAATGTTCGGAGGAGTGAAACGGAAGGCAAAAATTAGCAACTTCCCAAACTTTTTTGCCTTCCATAGGAGGAGGTAGAAAGTTGTGGCTTGACAGGGATGTAATGCTGCTTTTTTTTTTCCCTTGACTGATACAGAAAGGAGTTCATTGTCATAAGAGCAGTGACACTGATAGTGCTCGAGGCAGTAAGGGCTGGCATTGGAAGATACTCCTTGTCTTACTGCCTCAATTGCCTGGCAGGTCTTGGGGTTGTTTAAATTGTGTAAACAAATCCTTTTCCAGGGCTGAAGTGGTCTTTGTACCACAAGCAGACAGCAGTGGGCATTCTATAAGTTGTGTTGCTGTTTAGTGTGTGGGTGTGTTTTTAATGAGTGCAAGCAGAGTTAGGGATTTAAAAAAAAAAAAATCAAGACCAAAAGGGAAAAAGGAGGCTGCAGATGAAATGTACAGTGGGCTCCCACACATGGAAGGATGATTCTCGCACTGCTTTCGTTGTTTTCCACTCAGAACTGGTTCATGGAATCGAGGGGCATGTGCTGTTGGATCCTTTTAAAAAAAAGAGTACTGGGTAGTGTTTTCACCCATGTGTCAGAACTAAAGATGTGTTTTCAGTGCCCTGCGTGTCTTGATCTGGTGTTTACAGTACTGCAGTTTCAAGGGGTTCCTCAGCAGATCAGGTGCTAACACAAGGGAGAACAAGCAGCCTCAGGCTGCTTGTTCTCCCTTGTGTTAGCACCTGATCTGGACCCTTCCCAATTGCTTAAGACTGGTTTGAGCCCAACAGAGCCGTGGAGGAACTCCATGCCGGGCAGCGTTCCCCTGCTCTTTGTCTCTGTCCTGCCCTCCTGGCCTTAAGGGAACAGCCTGTAGAGGCACTGAGTGCATTTCCTCCAAAGAGGTGGAAATCCATGCCACTCTTTGCTCATTGAGCCAGAATTGCCTCGAAAAAGGAGCTGGGTCTTGGTCCCCGATTAAAATGTATTTGAGTGTGAAGCTTAGCCCATCTTACACGTTCTAATGGGTTCTTCTCTTATTCATGATACAAGTGCTGTGTGGGTAGTGGGTGGTTGCGTCCACAGCAAAGAACCTTGAAGCGAAAAGCAGTGTCCTAAAACAAGCATGAGGAGTTTTTGTTTGGTTGGGGATTTTTGTCACATCCTGGGAATGCTGCTCTGGCTGTGGGTGAGTTTATCCACTAATCGCCGTTTGCCTGTGATACAGGTACTGAGGAGGAGTGTCCTTGTGTGCTGTGAATGTGTCACAAGAGGGAGATGATCTTGCCCCTGAAAAACTTGGTTTTTTAGGGAAGGGCTGTGTTTGGAGGGTGCAGAACTCTTGTAATTCCATCAGTAGAGATTTTCCATGGAAAGTTGAGGTGAAATGTAGAGACTTACAGGGAGAAAATGGGCTAATACCTCATTTGACCCTGTCACTACTTTACATCCCGTTTGGGAACTTCTAGGAGCACATCCAAACGGGATGTAAAGTAGTGACAGGCAGTGCCATCGTATCTAGAGAAGGCAAAAGGCTGTTCTTCAGCTTCCCTGTGCCTTAGAACTCTGGGTAGGAGGGGGTTGAAGGTGACACATTGCTGCTCTCGTGCTGTGGCTTTCTCTGTTTCCTTTGCCCTGCTCCATGTGGAAGGAAATGGGGTGATAGTGCTTATGCTGTTTATTTTAATCATCGTGGCCGATAAACTGGTTATTTTGGAGCTGTGTTGTGTTGAGCCTTCCGCTGCTGTGTCTTAGGAAGCTGTTGTTTTTGTCAGTGACCTTATATCTAGGAGTAGAGAGGGAGGGACAAAGCCACCTGGGTGGTGGTTGCTTTTAAGTTCATTAATTAAATGTCTTTATGGCACAGAATGGTCGGTTCATTTGTTTAATATCGGGATTAGAGCATATTTTTCTGTGCAGAGGGGCGATAGAGAGGAAAACTGGAAACTTTGAATGTTTCCTTTATAAAATCGGAAAGTCATTCTTCTTTTCTTTAATAATCCATCTCTCTTGGAGCCATTACTGGCAAACTAGTGAAGGAAGGAGCTGCCTGCAAGCTCTACCGTCCTACTTAAATTGAACGTGCTGTCTTTGTCAGTGTTGGGTGGCATTCATTATTCATTTGGTCTTTTCTTTTCCCTCTGTTCCAGTCAGGGCCTAAGAAAACGAGCACCTCGGTGGGGAGGAATCCAGGTGCTGTGTTGAGACCTTGCACTGTGTGTATGTGCTGTTGAATTTCCCGTACAAGTGTCCCTTCCTGGAGGTTTTTCTTCAATTAATTGTCTGAGTGAGGAAGAGGAATCTTAGAATTTGATCAGCATCACAGCTGTCGTCAGGGTTGAATCCCTTATTATCCAGAACAGTAGCTCAGTTAGTTCTCTGAAATCTATCCAAAAAGTAGGATAGTCTTGAAGTTCGGTTTATTTTTTCACCTTACATGCCTTGGCAATAACAATTCAGTCAGTAATCCACACAGACGAGGTTTCTGATGTGCATAAAAGTTCTTGCTGTTCTCAGATGTTTTGTTAAGGCTCATTATAATTCACCTTTCATACCCCAGTTTTTAGGTTTTTCAGTTATCTTGGGTTTGTGCAGCTCTGGCAGCTGCTGTCAGCTCCTGAGTGTTGTGTGTAGCGTATGCCTCTTAGTCTCATGGAAATGGGGCTCATTTGTGGCACTTGGTTCAGAGGCAGCCGGAAGTGCCATCATAGCAGATCCATTAACTCCAGTAGACGTGGTCTGGAGCGGCTTTTTAACTTGGAGATTCTGCTTGTATAGTGGGAGAGCTTATTTTGGTGGCAGGCATTATGAATGAAGCTGGAGCAGGGTCACTTCTGTCATGGCTACGTGACATGGCAGCCTCCTTATTTGCAGCAAGCTGACACGTTCCTGACTGGTGTTCTTCATTAGTGGTTACAGAGCGCGTGACTCGCTGCCCTTTGCAGTAACTACCATTTAGTTTCCAGTTGGAATCTACAGGCGGGCTAGGAGCTGGCCAGTTGTCTGGAAAGATAACTCGGGGAATTTGAGTTGGGATTGGTCACGTTGATTCTTTCAGAGTGTAACGTTACTGAATCTAAGCTCACCCTCGACTGTAAAGGTCACGCCTGTTATTCCATCTCAAACAGTGCTGCTTTGATAGTATTTCAGGAGCAGAAATGGTTTGTTCAAGTTGAAAAGATAAAGGGAGGAAAGATATCAGCACGACTGTTGGCAGTTCTCTGATCTCGCTTTGGCTAAGAGCAGTGCAACACACGTGAGGCTCTGGCACAGTCCCACGTTGTTACTGAGAGGCACTGCTGCCCTGCTTCGGAATGGTGGGGGAGACACTGAACCAAGGGTTATCTCTGGGTAACGACAGAGAAGGAGGCTATGCCGTAGTGCTCAGGATTTATCTTGGGGAATGTTCAGGCCTAGAGAGTCAGGTAACCACTTGAAAGGAGAGCATTGTTCTGCCTTGTCAGGGGATGTGGCTGTATTCTGTGCAGTGAGAAAGAAAACAAACAGGAAGCAGTTGGGGTATTTGCATGTGATCCTGGCCTGATGTCAGCGTGCAGGTGAAATATGTTCTCATGTAAATTCGCGCCCAAAATGAATGCTCCAACCTCAGTTTTGTTAGTGAGGGAAGTAGTGCTGTGGTGGAACTTGGGAGTACGTTGAGGGGAGAACCATCTTTCTCACCATCTCCTCCAGAGCTGTGTGTGCCTGTTTACATGGGTGAAGGAATTAAAAGGTTAGGAAACGTGTGTAGGCTGACAGAGTCTGTTCAGCTAAGACCAGGCTCAGCTCTCACAAACATGTGCCCTAATGCTCTTTGTCTGTCAGGTTATTAGCCTGTGCATCTCCTAGGGGTGCTTCTTTTGACAGCATGTAACCTCTTAACTGCACATAGTTGCTTGGTTCTCTTTGAAGAACGTTATCAACCTAACTTCTGTGTGCTCAGAAGGAGCGAAATACTGAGCAAGAACTTTGGAATCCAGCAATTCTGAGCTAAGCTTCTGGGATAGTGGCCAAGAGTCAGATGGTTACAGGAGAGGCCACTGGGTTTGTAGCAGTATTGTGTTAGTATGATGCACACTCTTAAGCCATCTTCCCATTGCCAGATTTTGACGAAAGACAGATGTAACTGGTGTATGTGCCATCTACTCGCTTTTTCTTTTGTGGATGGGTTTTGCTCATGTTACAGTAGTCATAGAAGGGTGTGTGCGCGTGCAGGTGTTGTCACTTTGAGAACAACCTCAAAGGCTGTGGCAGTGTGTAATAATAGAGGTTGTATTGTCTCTGTGAAAGACTTGGCCTGGCTTTAAAGGAAGCTCTGCAGGATTTTATTCTGGGTGGATATGTTTCATTGGTTCAGCTGAAAGCTTATTGTTTTTAATTAGATCTCAGTATTTTGCAAGTCAGCGTGGAGAAAAAAAAATAGTTGGCTAATAAAAGTAGAATTGAGTTTCAGAAAGGTGCTGGGTAGGAAGCAGTGATTCTGGCAAGAGCATGCTCGTTACTGGTACCGTCATACCAGAGCTGTCAGTTGTTAACTAGTGTGTTATCCACACGAAAGCATTTGTATAGTGCCTCTGTGTGTGGAGGACTGCGGTTAATGCCAGGGATGGCACTCAGTCTCCACGGAGCAGTGTAATTGCAGGCTTGCTTTCCTTTGGCGTCTGGGAAGGTGAGTGCGTTAATACATGAGCTAACTGTGTGAACTTGGACATTTTCCTAGCTGTAGATGCTTGTTTGGTTTTGCCATCAGTGCGTGCACACAAGCTATCTGATTATGTCTGGCTTCTTGCTAAATGAATTGCACCTTGGGTTCAGAGGAAAAGTGTTCGAGGTAGTTAAGTGCTGCTCATCTCTAGCCTTGTTTTGGTCCTCAGTGTTATTTTTAAGTCTTCACTCTCAAAACTATTAAATTTCTTAACCTTGGGCTATATTTTACTGCTTGTGGCTATATTTTGCCTCTGTAATAGCTGAGATAAGTAGACTAGCACAGTCCAGTGAGCTGCTGTTCGTAAGCAGAGCTGTGTTAGCCGACACTATGAATGCTCTGTGCTTGCCAAAATGCAGAGGGCAAGGGTGTCGAATAACTGGTGGTTCTAGTAAACAGATTCTAGTCTGCATTTGAGACTGAGCAGGAACAGGCACAGTCACACAGCCATAGAATACCAGGTTGGGAAGGACCTCATTAATTGTTCGGTCCAGCCTTTCATGGCAGAAGCATGGTCTAGATGAGATGGTGAGCACTGCCCAGCAGTGACTGAAACATCCCTCTGTTATCAGCACTGTTCCCAGCACAAATCCAAAACATAACCCATACGCTGGCTACTGTGGAGAAATTCAGCTCTGTCCCAGTGTGAAAGAGCACACGCCTTCCCTGTAGCATCTTAGGCCTTCGCTCCTTGAAAGCAGTACACTTGTCACTCCCCAGCAGGCCAGTGCTTCAGTGCCTCTTGACAAAGCTGAACCCACTGCAAGCACTCGCTGGTTCTTTTTTGCAGTGTCCACAGTGTGCTTCTGGCACAGGTTCTCCTTGCAGACCTCACTTGTGGGTGTCTGCAGCTGTTGGAGTTTCCTGTCTGGATTTGGTTGGAATGCTGGTGAGTGGAGACTGCAGCAGAGTCTTTTGTGGGTCTCCAGAGTCCAAGGTGCCTCATTACCTGTGGTGTCCATCACGTGCTATTTGATCCACTGTGCCCTCTCGATTGTGGCTCACAGTGCTCCTGAGGACATTGGGAGTCTCCTGCAGTTGCTCCTGGCAATGCTCAAGCTGTGCCAACCTCTGTGGGGAACGCTGCTAGCTCCTGGACGGTTTCTATATTCTCTTCCTTGTGTTTCCCTGGCTCTAGGACCCACCCTGTACTCCTGGACCTGGTGCTCAGGCACAGAATTCAGTGTCGCTGCAGCTCTGTGCCTCATTGACTGTGTTACCTATTTGTAACCTGGATGTCTGAGGTGCTGTCCTCCTCCTAAGAGATGGTTAGATCTACAGGCATTTGTTTAGAATGGAAGTTTTTCCTCATGTATTTTTATAGGTTTAGCTTAAAAGCTGTTAATATGCGTGACAAATAGCTGCTTCTAGCAATGTTGGGAGTATCTGTATGTCTGTAATGCCTTAAGCTGCCAATGAGGGTGGTTTTCAGATCCCAGGGGTGCTGAGCAGCAGTACAGTGTCAGCTTGGGGCACTTCCAGTCTGTCGTTCTGCTGCAGTACAGGTGGCATGTCCTGCGTTTTCCTCTCCAGCTTCATGAATTGTGCAGAGAATGTGGAGTCCCTGTTCTCTCCAAGGGCTAGATTTTGGGTTTGCTCTTCATTGTCCAGCTGCGGACAAAGAAAGAAGATGAATTTCTTTTCTCCTGCTTTCTGGATTGGCTTGTGAATGGGTTTCAGTCTTTGTAGTGTTTATCTGCAAGTTAGGCTGATAGGAACCTTTCCTCTGTTTCACACGCTTCTTGTTTATGTTTGTATAGGTCAGTTACTCATTACTATTAGCACTGGGGTGTCTTGGGCATAGGTGAGGTTGGGACTCTAAACAGAAGCAGGGCAGAGGAAAATGCACAGGAAAGTGAAATCTTAAGAACTGGAGATAAAAAAGCTTGGTCCTAGGAGTCTGCCTTAATTGAAAGAGGAATATTTCTTTTGGTTTGAGTAGCAAGAGGTGTTTTTGAGCGGCGCGAATGCAGATGTTATGAAACATTAAGTCTGTGTGCTAGAACTGAAGACTAGCCCCCGTGCAGCATTCTCGCCCGAAAAGGTATTGTAATCATTGCTTCACCCTGATTCTTGCTACCTCTGGATGCAAGTGTAAAAACACTGGTGATGTGATTAGGAGACTGATGTGAGGACAAAAAACTAAGTGTTCTGCTTAGGAAACTGTCACCTCTGGCCTGGACAGGCAAACGCTTTCCTGCTTGGAAAACTGTTTGAATGGATAGGACCAGAAAGTAATGGTAAATGGCGTTAAATCTTGCTGGAGGCCAGTCACAAGTGGTGTCCCCAGGGCTCAGTGCTGGGTCCAGCCCTGTTCAGTGTCTTCATCAGTGACCTGGATGAAGGCATCGAGTGCTCCCTTAACAAGTTTGCAGATGACACTAAGCTGGGTGGAAGTGTCGATCTGCTGGAGGGTCGGGAGGCTCCAAAGGGATCTGAACAGGCTGGATCCATGGGCCGAGACCAATGGGATGAGGTTTAACAAGGCCAAATGGTGGGTCCTGCACTTGGGGCACAACAACCCTATGCAGAGCTACAGACTGGGAGAAGTCTGTCTAGAAATCTGCCAGGAGGAGAGGGACCTGGGGGTGTTGATTGACAACCGTCTGAATGTGTGCCCAGGTGGCCAAGAAGGCCAATGGCATCCTGGCTTGGATCAGAAATGGTGTGACCAGCAGGTCCAGAGAGGTTCTTCTCCCTCTGTACTCGGCACTGGTGAGACTGCTCCTTGAATCCTGTGTTCAGTTCTGGGCCCCTCAGCACAAGAAGGATGTTGAGGCTCTGGAGTGAGTCCAGAGAAGAGCAATGAGTCTAGTGAAGGGGCTGGAGAACCGGCCTTATGAGGAACAGCTGAGAGAGCTGGGGGTGTTTATCCTGGAGAAGAGGAGGCTGAGAGGAGACCTCATTACTCTCTACAACTACCTGAAAGGAGGTTGTAGAGAGGAGGGAGCTGGGCTCTTCTTCCGAGTGACAGGACAGGATGAGAGGGTAATGACCTCAAGCTCTGCCAGGGGAAGGTCAAGTTGGACATCAGGAAGAAGTTTTTGACAGAAAGGGTCATTGAGCACTGTCAGAGGCTGCCCAGGGAGGTGGTTGAGTCCCCATCCCTAGAGGTGTTTAAAGTGGGAGTGGATGAGGTGCTGAGGGACGTGGTTTAGAGACTGATGGGAATGGTTGGACTCGATGATCCAGTGCATCTTTTCCAAACTAATGATTCTGTAAACTCAGAGCGTTTTTTGCCTTGCTCTTCAAGAGGTGTCAGAGCAGGTATTTATCTGAAGGCCACTGCCTCCCCTGAGGGAGAACTGTCCTGCGGATTGGGAGGCAAACGAATGTGAAGGGGTTTGCCCTGAGTCATGCAAGTCTGTGCAAGTGACAAGGGCAGAACTTGGAATGTTCTGTCTGAGTTGATGGTTTAATCCTTAGTGCTTCTATAATAGGTGATGCCATAGACAAATGTATGGGATTTTGATATTCCAGGACTCAAGGAGATTTTATTTGGAATAATATATGTGATGGGCTTCCTTCCAAACGTGCATATTATTGTAATGGTGGAATTTATTCCCGTGGTGCCTTGAATCTTTGATGTGCAAGTCGCTGTATTATGTACGAATATATATAGGAACAGCCCAGTCCTTGTTCTGTTGTTCTGATTCATTTTAGTGCTCATTTATTTAATGTTTGGTTTGGACTGTGGTTTCTATCTGTGCATCTTGTCTTTCAGCAGCAGTTCAAATGAGATATTATTGCAGCATTTTGCCACTTCTGTCATAAAACAGAAATGGTTTTACTAGTCAGCGATTGATATGATGTGTTTTTATGCTCTTTCGCAATTCCCATAGGTTGGAAAACTGCTTTTATTTAGAGAAGTTGTTGCTAAACAGGTTTTTTCCCTTTTCTGTTTTGTGTAATTACTGAATGACTTGCATGAAAGGATATGAAAGCAGTCTTTCTTTGGAAAGACGGGCTATGGAAGAAGAAAACTTGGAACTAATCATCATCTAACTGCTAAATGGGCTTGGTCTGCGCTGTTTGAGAGCTCTGGCAGAGCCAAGTGCTCTTGTGCATTGCAGCGGTGTAAACACAGGAGAAGGTGATTCCTCTTAGTATGTTGGCTTTGAACTCTCAGATGCAGAGCAAAGGGATCATTAAAGAATACGTGGCACCTAATTTTACTGCTGACACACAGGTAAAAGGGCCCGAGTACAGGATGTGTCCCGTGAGGCAGGAGTAGGGACCATGCACGGGTTGTGTCAGTGCTAGACGTGGCACCAGTTCCGTTTGTACACGGTGTTTGGGAGAACAAACTCATTGAAAAAAAGGAGGTGAAGTTGCTGTACCCTCTGGAGGCCGTTGATCTCTGCAGAGAGCTCAGTATCAAGGTCCGTGTTGGTGGGATTGAGACCTTCATCGTGAGCTCAGTTTAGATGAGTTATCACCTCTGTTGTATCACTCAGATTTTACTTAATGAGAACTGAGTGCAGCGGATGGTTTATTCGCGGGTTGACCTGTTCAGAGGTTCCTTAGGCACTCTGAAGATATGAAAGAAGGCTTGCATTATTAGGGAAGTTCTAAAAGAAGTGTAATCATACGGGAAGCACCGTGTGCTTGGTGTAGTTGTGTGGACCTCTTCCAGTTCTCACAGTCTTGGTTTAAATTTACAGTATTACTTTTCAGGCTTTGTGCTTTAAGTGTTTGTCTCCATCAAATGGACTACTTTAGTTCTTTCTGACGGTCTTGTCTGTTGAGCTGGCGTTGAATTATAGCTGCATTTGTAAGAAGGAATTTTGTTGAAAGGCTTCTTTGGGTTTTGGTGGTAGATGGGTCCTAGAATTCCCATTTTTTTGAGACTAGCCCAGAAGCAGGTGGCCTTCCAAACTGGTCCATTTAATGAGTAAATGCCTTGTTCAGAGTTCTACCTCTTGACTGACTCCCCTTAAAACATAGTCAGTGTATGAGAGGTGCTAAATAGTTTTTACAACCTCTACTCTGATACTCAGAATCCTGTTACCATTGCAGCATGGGTTTATATAAAATCACCAGGCTGCCTAGTCTGTTGAGAGGTTTCAGCGTTCAGTTTTTAGTGCTGTTCATTGGTATAAGCAGATTCATCTCAGATACTTTTCTTTTAAGAGCTCATTGGTCCTGTTGTTCCTACTACACCAGATATGTCTCTGTGTGCTCCTTCTTTATGCTTAATGTTTAAACACACCCAAGGTTTTGCAGACAGCTAAAGAAGATGAGGTGAGATAACGAAACACCTAATAGTGGTCACTTCAAGTAGTCATATTGGGTATTCTCAACAACTAATTCCTGCTGGTTGATTCAGTTTGGTTCACGCTGACATAAGAAAAATGATCTATGTGAGTTCACTGGTGGATACCTTCTTATGTGCAGATATGAATGAGACCAAGCAGACTCTTTCTGGCGGTGCAGAGCCGTGTGTCTCACCCTGCTGATTCAGTATGTGTTTGACACCTTACAAAACCAGCAAACCGGAGAATCTCCCTGTGACATCTGCCTCGGTCTGAAATGCTTCTGGTGTGATGAATTGCTTGGCTTGTCTCTGCATGGCCTGGTGACTCTTTTGTTTCTGCCACAGTGAAAGGTGGCACTTCTCCAAGAAGCCGAAGAACTGGCTGCTTTGCCAGAGCTGGAAACCTTATGCTTTGCCTTGTTTCTGTGCCGTTTGCAGTGTTCAGTGGGAGAGTTATTTGTGTGTGAGGTTACAGACCTGTTCTCTGATTTTTCTCTGCTTTGGATTCTTACACTTGCGTATTTTAATAATTAAAATAGTGATTTCAAGGAAGAATAGTCCAACTGCAGAGCAAATAATAATGAGCTAAAGATAAGGTGTTTGTTTTGTTAATTGGGTGGTAACGGTTCAGTATGAAAAGGGAGTTTGGTTCCAAAGAAGTCACAGTGGTTGCGTGGTAGGTGCACAAATATATCTGCAGCCGCTGATTTAACCGTTCTCTGTTTTATTTCAACACTTGTTTTTAAATTGGAGTTAAAATCAAGCATTTTAAGTAGTAAACTTCAGTGTGCATTAAAAGTGCTTAGCAAACGACATTTGAAATCAATATATAAAATGAATCGAGTTCATGGGTCCCATTGATCATCCTCAGTGCTGTAGAAAGATTAACTTCACTTTCCTGTCTGGTCTGTATTCACAGTGTCAACATCAGTGCAGATGAACTACAGATGGGGCTGAATTCAGTGATAAAGCTGGGAGGGATCGGGGTACAGGGGGAAGAACTTTGTGCATTGAAGACAACTCCTGTTCAAAGGTTTTTAGTGCAGTTTGTTCAACTGTGCCCACAGATGCTTATTCTAGGTGTCCTATCAACACCTTGGACACGTCAGGAAGATTTCTCTGACAGCTTCTGCAGGAAGCACTTCCTGCCTGGAGACATCGCCTTGGTTACATCTTGAGGAACATGATGCATTTATCGTGCTGAAGTTTGAGAGACTGGAGTGAAAGGGAATAGAATCAACTGTTCTGGCCTAGATTACATGGCATAATCCCTTATATAAATGTTTAGTCAACAGTCTTGACCTTGACCTAAGAAACCCAGCGTTCAGGTTGGTTGTTGGGGCTGTGTTGTGGGGGTTTCTGTTTGCTCTTAGAGCTTGCTGTTTGCCAAGGGAAGCTTCAGTGACGTAGAGCTGTCTCTGGGAGAACAACCCTCTGCGCTGCTGCAAACAACTGTCACTCTTGACAAGCTTTTCTTGGCTTAAGAAATACAGATTGCACTTCTTTAACTTATTTCCTTTTTCATTCCAGAACTGGTATGTGCCAGCTCAGGAGAGTCTAAAGCGTTGGGAAGGGATGCAGTTGTGTATTGTACTGCACTGTGGATAGGAAACTCATCAGCAATACTAGACAGGACTTTGTAGGCCTGCCTAAAGGAAACTCACTTTACAAACGCAGACCTGCTCTGCAGAGAGAGAACCTCTCTGTTTTAGTATCCTGGGATGGGCGAGGAATGTATTTGAAAAGGGAGAGTGGATTTGAAGGACATAAACATAGAATCATAGAATCACCAGGTTGGAAGAGACCCACCGGATCATCGAGTCCAACCATTCCCATCAAACACTAACCCGTGTCCCTCAGCACCTCGTCCACCCATCCCGTAAACCCCTCCAGGGAAGGTGACTCAACCCCCTCCCTGGGCAGCCTCTGCCACTGCCCAATGACCCTTTCTGTGAAAATTTTTTTCCTGTTGTCCAGCCTGAACCTCCCCTGGAGGAGCTTGAGGTCATTCCCTCTTGTCCTGTCCCCTGTCACTTGTTCATTTTAGAAGTAAAAATCCCTTTAAGACCCTTGCATCATTCGAAGATAGTGTTGTTCCCAGGCTAGAGGATGGTTCTGTAAGTATGGAACAAGAGTGCTGTTCTGCTTTTGTTAAGGATGTGCCTGTAAACAAACTGTTGTGCTGTCTCCCTACAGCAAACTGCACCAGATGATAACTCTGCCTCGTGCTGAAGGCTTTACCTGGTCCCACCAGTGCTGGGAGCAGACTGCATTAGTCTCTTTGAACATAAATGCTTGTCCTGTTTCTGTGAGAAGAAAGGTCTCATTCTTTTTTATTAGGAAAAAAACTCCTACGGTAACTTTCTCTGTCTTCCATTTAACTTTTTAATAACTCCAGCTGCAAGTGCCTGAGTGACAGTGTCACCCTGGAGCTTTAAGAGCTGCCTTGGTGAGGGAAGCCTAGTGGATTGTCATCTGTTGCTATGTTCTACCATAATTTCTTACTTTGAGTTTCTGTTAGTGAAGGCAATGGACCCGTTTAATCTCTCAACTAACTTCTGTTTCACTGTGAAGTGAAAATTTTCACAGTCTATTAGTTAGACTGTTGGTGATAGACTTGTTATGTTTTGTGCTCTCCTCATTATTGAGAGAAGGTATTAGTTGACTTAAATACAAGGGTCTGTTAAGTACAGTTGTAGAAGTACGTGTTGGATTCATTGTTTTCAGTGAATAGCAAGAGGAGGTGCTAACATCCAAGTGTTGCGACTAATTCTCAGGCAGCTTGATTAAAAATGGAAATACAGAGAGGGTTTCTGTATTTCTTCTAACAAGTTTGGGGTAAGGAAGGGATTAGTTTTACTGTAAGAAATATGACAGTTTAATAGGGAAAGCAAAACCTGTGCAAGCAAAGGAGAACCGAGAACTCAGTCCCCTTTTCCGTCAGCAGGCAGGTGCTCAGGAAAGACATCGTGCATGACAATTCCTTGGGAAGACAAATATCGTCACTCCAAACAAGCTCCCCTTCCTACTGCTCCACTCCCCTTTACGTGTGAGGTGTGACACTCTATGGTGTGGAATAACCCTTTAGTCATTTGGGATCAGCTGTCCCGGCTGTATCTTCTCCAAACTCTTTGTGCCATCCCAGGCTGCCTGTTGGTGGGGTGGGTGAGGAGCAGGAATGGCCTTGACCCAGCGGTGACCAAAGCATCCCTGTGCTACCAGCCCAGGCCCAGCACAAACCCAAAACACAGCCCATAGCAGGAGGAAAGTAACTCTCTCCCAGCCCAAACTGGCACAAAGTCTTAAATCTGGTAAAGGGAATAGAGAGAACTTGATTCTGAAGGTACAGTGCACAGTGGAAAGAATGTGTGTGTGTTTTGAGGGGGCAGCAGCCTCTTGTTGGCTATCTGGCGGTGCCTGAGGGTGGCGGGGATGAACCCCATGGGTTCCCCTTAGCAGCAGGGCTGCTGGATGTGCTCTCAAAGCTCACGCTGGCCAGTACAGGTTGGCTGAATGCAGATCTGCTGTGTCCGTGCCAAGCGATGCTCTTTTGTGCTTTTGCTTTGCATACAGGTCCCTTCAGAACTGCACTCAGTGCCACATTCAGGGCTAGAGCACTGACCCTACTGCTGCCCCTGTGGTTTCCTTGGTTGCTTTTTCTGTGGCCTCTCAAATTACTCCTGAATTGGTTCTTGAGCGTGTGGTACAGAAGAGGGAAAAGCAGATTTGTGGTGGTATGGTCTCTGCCTGTGCTTCATAGCCTCATGTGCTGTTGTCTTCAATGTGTTAGTGGCAATTTTCTTGTAGTATTTTAAGTTACTAACTGACACGAAATCTCAGGGGCTTGCTATGAAGGCATTGAGTGTACCCTTAACAAGTTTGCAGACGACACTAAGCTGGGTGGAAAAGTGGATCTGCTGGAGGGTAGGGAGGCTCTGCAAAGGGACCTAAACAGGCTGGAGCGCTGGGCAGAGGCCAATGGCATGAGATTTAACAAGACCAAATGGCAGATCCTGCACTTGGGGCACAACAATCCTGAGCAGAGCTACAGACTGGGAGAAGCCTGGCTAGAAAGCTGCCAGGAGGAGAGGGACCTGGGGGTGTTGATTGACAGTGACTGACCATGAGCCAACAGTGTGCCCAGGTGGCCAAGAAGGCCAATGGCATCCTGGCTTGTATCAGAAATGGTGTGACCAGCAGGACCAGGGAGGTTATTCTCCCTCTGTACTCGGCACTGGTGAGGCTGCTCCTTGAATCCTGTGTCCAGTTGTGGGCCCCTCAGCACAAGAAGGATGTTGAGGCTCTGGAGCGAGTGCAGAGAAGAGCAACAAAGCTGGTGAAGGGGCTGGAGAACAGGCCCTGTGAGGAGCAGCTGAGAGAGCTGGGGGTGTTTATCCTGGAGAAGAGAAGGCTGAGAGGAGACCTCATTGCTCTCTACAACTACCTGAAAGGAGGTTGTGGAGAGGAGGGAGCTGGGCTCTTCTCCCAAGTGACAGGGGACAGGACAAGAGGGAATGGCCTCAAGCTCCACCAGGGGAGATTTAGGCTGGAGATTAGGAGGAAGTTTTTCACGGAAAGGGTCATTGAGCACTGGACTAGGCTGCCCAGGGAGGTGGTTGATTCACCTTCCCTGGAAGTGTTTAAGGTGTGGGTAGACGAGGTGCTGAGTGACATGGTTTAGTGTTTGATAGGAATGGTTGGACTCGATGATCCGATGGGTCCCTTCCAACCTGGTGATTCTATGATTCTATGATTTTCACCCCTGAAGGGTGGTGAAAAGCGGAAGTGGGTCAAGAATGGTGGCTTAGCTTCTGGAACTCCCTAGTGTCATCATTTTGTGTGCTGGAGGTGATAACAGCTTTATTTTAAGCTTTTCTGGATGTGTTGTGTTATGGAAAACTGAGTCTATTTCCTGGTTTTGCTGATAGGAGATTAGAGAAATCTTTTCCAGCTTCTGAACATGTTTGTGTACTTACTGCTTTCTTCATTACTTTCAGTGAGAAGTTTAACATCAGACTTAAAAGGTTTAAAGTTTGATGGTTTGAGGAATAGAGATTCCCGGAACTTTGTTAATTTTCCTGCAAATGTTCATATCCTTGACCAGATCTTTCTTAGAGTGAATGCCACTTGGCTCTCAGATTAATGGATTTTTATAACGAGGGTATTTACCAATGGAAACCAAGATCACAGACCTGCTGCTCGGCAAAATGGGCAATAGAGCCCTTTTGTGGTGCTTCCAAGGTTGGAGTGTTGGCTGACATTGCCACCTAATGGTGAGGAGAGCAGATATCGGAATATTTACATGTTTTTCACTACTTTTTCGTGATTTTTTTTTTTTCTTTTGCCCGGTCCTGTGCTGTGGTTACATAAAAATTGCCAGAGAAAGTTGAAATGTGGCAATTTGTTCTTGCCTTCCTGCTCACCACGGGGGATTTTAAGGCTATAGAACTGACTAAGACGACAAGAATTGGTTTTGTCTGCAAATTGTTACTTTGGTTCTTTACCAGAGTGTTGCTTTGCTTTTTTGGTGGAGTATTGGTGCTTGAAAGGAATCTGTCTGTATTGGGAGGAGAGTACAAAAGATTCAGCTCCCAGGCTGGGGTAAGGAAACAGTGTAGGATGGTTTCATTGCAGCTGGAGTTTGGCATCGCAGCTTGAGTAACTGAAGCTCAGGAGTCCTGTGTGTTTTTTGGTGAGGCCCTGTGCTAACTTGATCATAGAAGATCATAGAATCATAGAACAACCAGGTTGGAAGAGACCCATCGGATCATCGAGTCCCAACCATTCCCATCAAACACTAACCCATGTCCCTCAGGACCTCGTCTACCCGTCCCTTAAACACCTCCAGGGAAGGTGAATCAACCACCTCCCTGGGCAGCCTCTGCCAGTGCCTAATGACCCTTTCTATGTAAAACTTCCTCCTAATCTCTGGCCTAAAGATGTCATATTAACACTGCCAGTAGCTTCATTTTGACAGTGTAGCATCTCATTTGTTTAAATGGGCAATTAACTTAAAAAATAAGGTATTTAACCCTCAAGGAAATAAGTCCCTCATAAAACTTCAGGTATGAATTGTTCGTGCCCGTCTGTTCCAGGCTCGTACCAAACGAGTCAGTACCACTGAAATGCTGCTTGCAGATCCAATCAGGAAACGTGAGAAGCCTCCCTTTCTGCAGGCTGCCTGCTAATCAGAGCAGTTAATCGCTTCTTCTCGCATATTTCTGTCCTGGCCGTGTAGCCGAGCTTCTGCCCTGGCTGAAAGTTCCCATGTGAAAGCTGGGTCGACACCAGCTCTTGTCTGATGGAGCTTGCTAAACCTGTGGGAAAGCTGCCTGTGAGCCCTGAGATGGTGCTGGTGTCACCTGCTCGGCCTTGGGCAGGTGATAAGACGAATGGAAGATGGATAAAGCAGGAATGTTGTTTTACCCTTTGGTTTGCTAAGTGTGTGGAGGAACTGGGTGTTTTGCTTTGCTTCGGTGTGGAGTTCCTGTCTGTCATTCTTCTCCACCAGTGAAGAGAAGAACAAAAAACATGGTGGGAGGTGGGCTGGAGTGGTTCATGCCACTGTTGGGCTAAGAATGCTCCGATGGGACAAGCTGTGGGAAAAGGTTTAGCTCTTAACTGGGTATTTGGCATGAGTTGAGATGAAAAAACTGCTTTGGAGTTGACTACTCGCATGGTCTGTGATGGGCAGGGAGGTTCTACCTGTGTTCAGGCTGTGCTGAAAAGGTAGACGGCTTCTTCAGTGCCTCCCAAGGCTTCCTTTTCTTGGTTTTTTGTCTTAAAATGTACGTTTAGGGAATTAGTGTTAACTTTATCCTTGTGTATTGGGGGATATAGAAATTGATGGACTGGAGAACGCTTCACTCATGTTTTTAGATGAGACTGAAAGCACTTCAAAGGCCATATCTGAATGCAGAGAGTTTGTGCTGGGCTTTTTAGATGTATTTGACTGTGAAAATGCTTCTCAAATGTTTTCATTCATAGCAGAATTGTAGGGTCGGTGTGTTTGTTAAGAATACCTCACCTATGTGAATAGATGACCTGGAGGCCAGTGTTTGATAGGAATGGTTGGACTCGATGATCCGATGGGATTCTTCCAACCTGGTTGTTCTATGATTCTATGTGAAATGGATTGAGGTATCAAATAATTCAGTGATTGTTACTCCTGACGTCAACTTTCTCATCCATTTTCTAGTGTGTTGTGGTAGCTTCACTTCACTGTAATCTGTTTTTTACCAGGTGGCTTCTCAAGCGTGTTTCTGGTACGAACCCACGGTGGGGTACGTTGTGCACTGAAACGAATGTGTGTGAATAACGTGGTGGATCTCAACATATGCAAGAGAGAAATCACAATCATGGTAAGAAACCTGTCGTTTGTGGCTGGAGAACATATTAATTTGTAGTTCATTCACACCAAATGCCTCTTCAATGACAATCACTTCTAGACTTGTTTTCTTTTAATCTTGCAGTCCTTGCTTTGCACTGTTAATTTGAGAGACCGATGCTGAGTTTAGGGTTGGAGCACAAGGAACTTGTAAAGCGATCACAAAAATCATGTTTGATACCACAGTCAGTGTAGCCAGTAGATCTGCCCCCAATTTCTTCTGGTTCTGCAGTGGTAACTTTAATCCTCAAGGCCTCTGTGTGCCACTGCACTGTTGGCTGAATGATGCTGCTGGTGGCTTCCTCAAGCCTTGTTGCCTTGAGGAGGCGTGAACCTGTGCCTAGAGGGGCAGCCCAGTGCTGAGAGAGTGCAGCCAAACTCCCCTACATCATCCACGCCTCTTGTTTTACAGAAGGTGGCTCTCAAAGGAGGAGAAAGTGCTGAAGTGTAACGTGTGTAACGTGTTTTTCAGTGCTGAAGTGTAACGTGTGTGTTCTCTTTCAGAAAGAGCTCTCCGGGCACAAGAATATTGTGAGCTATTTGGATTGTGCCGTTAACTCCATAACTGACAACGTTTGGGAGGTGCTCATTCTCATGGAGTACTGTCGAGGTAGGAGTCAGAGTAAATGTGAGGAAAACTTATTCATCAGTTGGGATGTGTACTTCAGAACTGCTCCCTTAACATAAAAGCTTAATATGTGTCTCACAGCTGGAATCTGGTGAGTTCCTCTTGCCTTCCTGTTCGTGTTGCTGCTCTTGAGGCACTGAGCTTTAAGGCTGAGGAAAGGTAAAAGCTGGTTTCGCACAGCTTTGCAATCAAGTATGATTAGAAACAGGGAAATTAGTTGCATTAAGTACAAAGTGAAGATTTTCTCTGCTGCTTGTGCTGAGCAGCGTGTGTCTAGAACATAACCCCATAGGTGAGGTGGGAGAGCTTTTCCCTGCTGTTCCCTCTGCTATTTTTGTTTAAGATAAACCTAAAGTATCTTCAATATTATCTGACAAGCTGACTTGTTCTAAATGAACACGGCACAGCTACTCTTGGTAATGCTGGACAAAAATCACCAGTTCTGTAGATCGTTTTTCTTCACCTCATGCTTTGGAGTAAACTTGCCATTGGATTCAATTTCTAAATTTCATCTAAAACGTAGAGTAGCAAGGCACTTAGCTCATAACACGAGATGAGGGTTAACCCATGTAAGTGATACTGGAGCAAACGCTGCCAAGTGTCAAGTCAATCTTTCTAGTCTAAAACCCCCTGTAGTGCTCTAAGAATACTTTCAGTTGAGGTTTATGTTGGTTTTATTTGCAGTAGAAGCAGCAAACATGACAGCTCCTGCGGTCAGGAGCCTAAGGCAACTGTGATGAACGTTTCAGGGAGGGGAGTAAGGAGAGAAGTTGAAACCTAATTGGCCTAATGGTTCTGGGTCCTCTGCTCTGCGTGTGCAGGTGAATTTCTGTACTCGAGGCAGCTCACTTCAGAATCATTCCTTAATTCTGATGGTAAAAGGCCACAGGGATGTCAGTTACCAGACACCTGGACAGTGTTAGGCTTTTATTTTTCTAATCATCCTTGTTTGAAAGAAATGCTCACCAAGGCCCTGCAGATACTGAGTTTTTGCTTCATCTCTTAGTTATGTAAGTGTTGTGCTTGAAAGAGTCTTTTATTCTCTGGCACAAGAGTGAAAAGGTAATTTTTGGTTGTAGAGAGAAACCTATGAAAGGGTTAATGGAGATCCATCTAGAAGGGTGGATTTAGGGCTTGGTTTTTTTGTTCTGTCTTTTTTTCCCTTATCTCCCAGAGTATGTCAGGAATATGAGCTCAGTTTAACCTGAATGGCTGACAGGGTTCTGGCTATGGATCTAATTGCAGGAGATGCTTGTGGTTCATCTTTGTGTGATGGATACTTCTTTGTGTTTGTGACAATTCATCCCAAATAGGTTTCAGTTCTAGAGGCTTTTTCTTTCATTTGAGACAGTATTTTTTCTATCGAGCGTGATCCAAGAATGTGAATTTGCATAACCAATTTGTTAAGATTTCCATGCAGTGACTGTGGAAAACTTTTTTGCATCTCATTTATGAACTTTCTGCATGTAAATCTTTCTGTGAATTATAGGAATTTGTTAAAAAAAAAAATTCTTTGTTTCTTCAGCCGGGCAAGTTGTGAATCAGATGAACCAGCGTCTGCAGACGGGCTTCACTGAGTCAGAAGTACTGAGAATATTTTGTGACGCCTGTGAAGCTGTTGCCCGATTGCACCAGTGCAAAACGCCTATAATTCACCGAGACCTGAAGGTATGGACCTGATAAAACCTGAATCAGTAACCTACGTTAAAAGGATTGAGAATATGAGAGGTGTTTGTCTAAGAGTGACATCTTGTTAGGGAAATGTTTGCTGATGTGGAGCTGCAAGCAGAGAGACTGAATGAGAGGGTCGCTTTCTGCTGAGGCCAAACCTATCAATTCATTTTCCCCATCTGAGCGTGAGAATGTGTAGTAAGAGTGAAGTGAGATGAAAATAATGGCATTAATTTCTGATCATAGAAGCATAGAATCACCAGGTTGGAAGAGACCCACCGGATCATCGAGTCCAACCATTCCTATCAAACACTAAACCGTGTCCCTCAGCAACTCATCCACCTGCACCTTAAACCCCTCCAGGGAAGGTGAATCAACCACCTCCCTGGGCAGCCTGTTCCAATGCCCAATGACCCTTTCCGTAAAAAACTTCCTCCTAATGTCTAGCCTGACCCTCCCCTGGCAGAGCTTGAGGCCATTCCCTCTTGTCCTGTCCCCTGTCACTTGGGAGAAGAGCCCAGCTCCCTCCTCTCCACAACCTCCTTTCAGGTAGTTGTAGAGAGCAATGAGGTCTCCTCTCAGCCTCCTCTTCTCCAGAAGATGATCTGATGTTCTTATGTGCTGATTTCTTCTCAAGGTGGAGAACATCCTGTTAAGCGACAGCGGGAACTATGTTCTCTGCGATTTTGGCAGTGCTACTAACAAATGCCTTTACCCGCAACAAGATGGTGTTAATATGGTCGAAGAAGAAATTAAGAAGTAAGTTCTCTTAAGTGGCCTGACCGTGCTTCTGGGAAACTCCACGTATTGTCACGCGGATGTATCTTATTAACATGAACTGAACTTGTTGAATTTGAAATGATATTGGCATAAATAGCATAAAATAGCGAAACTCTTCGGTGACACAGATTTCTGCTGTTTATTTAAAGGATGTTTTTCCATAACGCAGGCTCTGTAGAGTAAAACTTGGAAAAAAAGCCTGCTGTTTTGATATCAAATTGTTCAAGGATGTCTGGCTATCAGCCATTTTAGGAGCTTATTTCCATTCTGTGCTCTTTCAATACTGCTAACAGTGTGGGAGAAGAAGAATGGATGTAAACAAGCATTGGAACGGATTTACGTAGTCTTATTTATGGAGTAAGATCCACTTTCATTCTCCTAAGACTGATCAGAAAATTATTTTAACTTGTCATGCATCATGCTCTTGAAAATGTCTCAGTTTGGTATTGCCCCTTCAGGCTGACTACAGCAGAGGAATAAATGTGGGCTGCTTGTTCTCACGTTAAAGTAATACAGGAGTTGATTTTCCCTGCTCTGAAAAATACTGTGACCACCAGTTTAGTGATGATTTTCAGACGTTAGTTCTGTGAAGCCTGCGTTCCGCATGTTTCAATGTGCAATAGGAACACTTGGACTCTGGCATTACGTCTTTCAAACAAATGGTTATTGCAGTGTTTAAGTGTTTAAGCTAAGTGACTCTTGCAAAATGACGTGTGCTGGGGAAATAACATTCAAAGCAAATTTCAGCTGCCTAAATGTTTATTCTGGTGCACGGTAATTTCATGTTGCTACTTCAAATGTTGCCTGTGATGCTGCAGGTGCAGTAACTGCCCTGCGTGGTGTAAGACAGTTCCGACCATGTGTCTGAAACTCGAGTGTGAATGACGTGTGTGGCAGGTGCAGGAAAATGTGCTTTCAGTTCCAATATACACTTTCTTTTTATATCCTTCTTTAATTATCTACTTCTAGGTACACAACGTTATCGTACAGAGCTCCCGAAATGATCAATCTGTATGGAGGAAAACCAATTACTACCAAGGCAGATATTTGGGTAAGCAAAAAATTGAGTACTGTGAAATATGGAACTAATTATAGTTTGAGGGAGGGGATTCTCCCTCTCTGCTCTGCTCTCATTACAACTCACTAGGAGCTCTGTGTTCAGTTCTGGAGTCCTCAGCACAGGAAGGACACAGATCTGTCAGAGTGAGTCTAGAGGGGGCCACACAGATGATGAGATGGCTGGAGCACCTCTGCTAGGAGGAGCAGCTGAGAGAGCTGAAGTTGTTCTGAATGGAGAAGAGAAGGCTGTGGGGAGACCTTAGGTCAGCTTGAGAGGGTCTCCAGGAAAGCTGGGGAGGGACCTTGGTCAGGGAGTGCAGGGAGAGGATGAGGGGAATGGTTTTCAGCTGAAAGAGGGGAGACTGAGATGAGATCTTAGGGAGAAATGTTTTGCTCTGAGGGTGGGGAGGCCCTGGCCCAGGCTGCCCAGAGCAGGGGTGGCTGCCCCATCCCTGGAGGGGTTCAAGGCCAGGCTGGATGGGGCTTGGAGGGGAGGTAGGTGGAACGGGATGGGTTTTGAGGTTCCTTGCAAACCAAACTATTCTAAGGCTCTATGCATGAGTGGTGTGGGAGGAGTTGAAAGCAACATTTATTAACCAAACCCCTAATTCTTAGGAAGTGAGTGGTATCATGCAACTATATAACACAGAATATAGTAGAGGTATCTTTGGTGATTGTCATCTTTAAATAAAATGAGTGCCATGAGGTGATTGGTTTGAGTTAAGGGGGTTATGATTTAGAGTTCTTTTCCTTTCAGTCAGCTCAGGCTGGTGCTCGATAATCCCCAATGATTTCTTGTAGAAACCTGTCAGCAGTGTTATAAGGGAAAATGGTTTTATTAGACTGCGTGCAATGAGGTAAATAAACTGATTGAGTGGTCTCTCTGGGTGAATAGACAAAACAGCTCATGGAATAAGCTTTAGTTCTGGCTGTTCATTGTCTAACATCTGAGTTGGTGTGAAAGCCTTTAGAGCTGCTCTATACCAGCTTGTCACATCCCCAAGTTGTCTCATACATCACGTAAGCATCAGCTGTAGCTAGGATGCGGTTTGACTCATTGGTGCTGCTTTATTGAGCTAAAGACTCACTCTCATCCCTTTACAGTTGCCTGTGTTTGGTTTTTACAGGCCCTTGGCTGCTTGCTGTATAAACTCTGTTTCTTCTCGCTTCCCTTCGGAGAAAGTCAAGTTGCCATTTGCGACGGAAGCTTTACCATTCCGGACAATTCCCGGTACTCTCACAGCATGCACTGTTTGATCAGTAAGTATTTGGACAGGACAGCAGTTCTTTTGCCTCATAAATCGAACAAAGCGCAGAATATCATGCTAATGCAGGCAAGTAACGTCGATGGGTGGCGCAGCCTGGTTATAACCAGGCTGCGCCACCCATCGACGTTACTTGCCTGCAGGAGTTTCTCCTGACGTGTGCTGAACTGAATCTCACTGAGGAGAGTTTTAGGATAGGTCCATAGGTTATAACAGAACGAAGACCTGATGTGTTTGATGGGAACTTGCTTGGACTCGATGATCTGATGGGTCTCTTCCGAACTGGTTGTTCTATGATTCTATGGTTCTGTGATAAACCTTGCGCATCCCAGAATGTTGCACATGAATTCTGACAAAGGTTTGTAAGCACCGAGAGCGTGAAGGACAATATTGATCAGCACTGAGCTCTGAGGCTTATCGAGGTACAGAGATACGGGAACTAATTACAGTAATAATGAGTATTTTCAGTTGCCTTCATTTGCAACTTGGAGCAAGTGAACTTGAAAGCAGGCAACTGACATAATGAAAAACTCAGAAAGTTCGAATAGGAGCTCTTATATTTGATTTCTGAGTTCTCCGTGTTCTGACCACATAGTTTATGCCTTCGTACAACAGCAAACACCAAGTCCAAACCATATTCATGGTTAAGAAATGGCATTTACCTTGTGCAAATACTTCATAACTGACAAAACAGGGTTCATTTAAAAAAATGAATAAATACTTGTCTTTGTCTCACTGCTGCTTTTATGATTATGTAACTTAATCCCAGGCTTTTTACGGAGAAAACTCACTTGGTGGAGCTGCTGAATTTCCTCTTGTCTCAGCAAGCTTTTGCTGTCCCGCAGTGATAATTCGGTCTTGTCGGTTTTTGTAGGATATATGCTTGAACCAGATCAAGGACAGAGACCTGATATCTTTCAAGTGTCTTACTTTGCCTTCAAACTTGCCAAAAAGGATTGTCCAGTGTCTAATATTAATGTAAGTAGTCTTGATTTTTTTTTTTCTGTATCTTTAGTGTATTTTGTAAGTAGCACTGAGAAAAGTCTGTCAAATCCACTGAGAGAGATGATTTAGTTTTCTTCATACACCCTGTTCCTAACTTTTAAACCTAGAGCAGAGTACGCTTCAAGCTGCTATTTGGGTACATGCAATTAGCTCTCTACACAAAATACTAATTTTGAGGGCATAGCTTCATGTATTGTCTCTACATAAGAATATGTATAATTATACACACATAATTATGTAGATTTTATGTTTATGTGTAACTGTGTATTTATATAATAATATACATGTTTATGCATGTTATACCTGACTTGTGATTTTTAACCATTACTGATCTCTCGTGTTTAATTAATATGAAGTGCACTACTGAGCCTAAACTTCTTGTCAGTAGAAGGTTTTATGCTGTAACTGGACATGGTTTAGTGTTTGATAGGAATGGTTGGACTCGATGATCTGATGGGTCTCTTCCAACCTGGTTGTTCTATGAACTCTTGTGCCAAGACCGTTCATGGTTGTTCTGGATGAGCCTTTTTTCTTAACTGCCTTTAGCAATTGTGTTGATCCATTGGAAGGGCTGCAGTGAATGGGAAGGCAGAGGGTTGCCCTCCTGTCCTGACTGTGCTTTACAGGTCAGCTTGAGCTTTGTTTGGAAGCTGGAACTTGCTCTCCAAGATAATTTCATCCACAGGTCGAATTACTGTGTGTTGGAATCAGACGGCACATCAGTAGTGTTCAGTATTATAAAGCGATTCTCAAAATAGGCATCAGGACAAATCTGTCTAGGAGTTCATTTTGGAATAAATTTCATTTATGTTAAACTCCTTCAGTGGCAGCCAAGTGAACTTGGAGTTCCTGAATTCCTTTAGTGTCAGTTCTTGGAGCAGAAGGTGCTCAGTAAATGTGACTGTGGCTTTTTGGAAACTGGTTGAAAAGTCATCAGAAAACCAGGAGGCACTTGCTGTTTGTCGGTAAAAGCCATGTTTTCAGTGGTTTGCCTGGTTTTGTATTATCCCATTATAGCTTGTGATTAGGAGGTGCAATAACTGTACTTTACCTCCAATAACTTACAGAATCATAGATTCACAGAACAACCAGGTTGGAAGAGACCCACCGGATCATCGAGTCCATCCTGAGAGATGAGTGAGGGTGTAGCTTTACCTTGACATAATGTAATATGAGAATTTGCATCTTTACTTATTGGAGGAAAGGAATCACTTCACTTGGGTCTCTTCAGTCTGTCCATCTTGTGAGGTTTTAGGTTTTTTCTTTCTGCCCTTTGTGCTTCTCTCCTTCCCAGACTCCTGACTAGTTCCAGTGCGAACAGTAGTCTTCAGAGCAATGCTTGACCCTTGATAACTCTGTCTGTGAAGAGATTTAGAGTTGTTCTTTACATAATGACATTGTACACGTCTAATTAGAGATCACCTTCCACCTCCCTGCCCCAACCGCTTGGTTAATGCAATTTAGGTGAATCCATTCAGGAATTGGATTAGGATGAGGGTAAGCAAGTGGACCACAGAAGCATAGATGCTGCATGGTTTTCCGTAATCAGTGTCACGGTGGAAAAGCACAGTGGGCTCAACTATTTGGTCCCAAGATTAGGCTTTGTGTTAGCTCTTAATCTTGAGGCTAAAATAAGTCTGTTCTGTTCAGTTAAAAGAAAACCTTCAGGGAAAATGTTTTACTTCTTTGTCGATAGCTGGGAGTGCACAAGTGAGGCAGAGCAGTTGCAAAACCAGTCCAGTTGTTTGTTTTACTTCTGGAGCAGATAAGAGACATAGAGATAGTGTTAAATTGAAACACTTTAATCTACAGCCACGTGAGCGAGTTCCACATGGAGCCTTGTAACAGGAACAACTTGAACCCAAGTATTCCTCTTGAATCTTTAATGATTTTTTTTTTCTTTCAGGATTTAATTCTATTTTTTTTTTAATGCATTCAAATTTATTTTTCCCAAGAATTCTCCTGTCCCTTCAACTCTTCCTGAGCCCATGACTGCTAGTGAGGCAGCTTCTAGGAAAAGCCAAATAAAAGCCAGGTGAGCAGCAGAATTGGCTTTACTTTCCTTTGCTGATATTGTTAAGCTAAATGTTTGTCTGAAACCTGTTTTCGTGTATTTCTAACTAAATGAAGAAGCATCTAGGCAGCGGGGGCTATTAGCATAGATAAACCGCAATTCCGATTGCTCCGAGTCTCTCTTTTTGGATTCCACTCCATTGCTTTTTGTGTTGTATTGAGAATCCATGGAGAGAAACAGAGATCCTGCTTTGTGGTGGAATAAGTGTTAGTCTGATCCTGGTCTGCTTTATTTTCCTGAGTGAATTCCGAGAGATTTCTGTGACAAGTGGGGATAATGTGGTGCTGGTAAGCTGTACTTTTTTAGTTTAGTTTTAAAGCTGTACTTTAAAAGTTTTCTTTCAATGTGCAAATCTAATATGATTTATGATGGTAAGTGGGTTTTGTTCTTTCAAAAATTCCAGGTTTTTATGCCAAAATATTCTTTTTTTCTGTACTTGTTAATAGAAACAAATCAAAACCTTGGGAATTCTATGCAGGCTTTTCATTTTGCTGTGGTATGTGTTTAATGCTGGAAGAATCCTTTAGGCTTGTATACTGTGTTAGTGAAAATTGTTTGTTTTGTATATACCAACATGTGACTTAGATACTTTTATCATAGAATCATCAGGTTGGAAAAGACCTTGGAGATCATCAGTGCTAACTGTACCTGTCAGCTACCTCATGTCCCCGAGCACCTCATCTATGTGCCTTTTAAACCCTTCCAGGAGTGTTGATTCCTCCGCCTCCCGGGGCAGCCTCTGCCAGTGCCCAAGAACCTCTTCCGTGAAGAAATTTTTCCTAATGTCCAATCTAAACTTCATAGAATCATAGAACAACCAGGTTGGAAGGGACCCATCGGATCTTCTAGTCCAACCATTCCTATCAAAAAAAAACAAACTTCCCCTGATGCAGCTTGAGGCTATTCCCCCTTGTCCTGTCACTTGTCACTTGGAAGAAGAGACCAACACCCACCTCTCTGCAGTCTCCTTTTAGGTAGTTGTAGAGAGCAGTAAGGTCTCCTCTCAGCTCTAATGATCAGCTCTGTATCTACTCCGCCTTTGTTAGCTTATGAGTGAGAAGCAATGTGTGGGCTCACGTCAGCCATGTTTGAGCTGTGCAGATGCGTTGGTGCCATTTTAAGGTGGTGTCATGGTCTGGGTGTGGTGGGTTTTGCTGATTCTGCAGAGAAACAGTCTTTTTTTATCGAGTCTCTTTTCTGGGAAACCTTCTCATTTCAGAATAACAGATACCGTTGGACCAACAGAAACCTCAATCGCACCGCGACAAAGACCAAAGGCCAACTCGAGCACTGCCGCTTCTGGTGTGCTGACGATCCAGAGCTCGGCGACTCCAGTCAAAGTACAAGTTCCTGGTGAATTCGGTAACCGTGGGCAGAAAGGTAACCTCAGAGTCTAAGGATGGACCGGAATAAATGAATTCTGTATTGCTTTCCCTTCTTGCTTTAGTGGGGATAACATTCAGAAGGAGTTACAGCTTTGATACATGCTCACTTCCAGAGTATTAATTTCGATCTTGAATGCTTTCCTGGTTGCTCTTTGTGTCTGTTACAGTACAGGAAGAGTAGCTTGAGGGATGGTGTAGGGTAAAGCTTCTCTCTGTCCAGAGAAGCTGTAGTTGTGCTCTCCCTTGAGGGGCTCAGGGCCAGGTTGGATGGGGCTTCAAGCCCCATGATCCCATGGGAGGTGTCCCTGCCCATGGCAGGGGGTGAAATGGGGTGGGCTGTGACGTCTTTTCCAACCCAAACTGTTCCACAATTCTACAAAAGCCTCTGATCAAACAGCCACTGGGAACATTAGTGTCCTGGATGTAAGCAGCTTTTAAGAGAAGACTCAAATAACAGTCAACCTGGAAGGTTTCTCATGTTATGACAAGTACCAGACGATTCCTGGGCACTTCGGAATGTAAATACAGCACCAGGAGAGATTCATTCATGTCACTAACTGCTTACTCAAAAGGCTGCAAACCCAATTGACTGGCAAAATGATAAAGGTGTTCTCTTTAAGGGAATTTGAGTGTGTTGTATACATGCGAAGTTGTCTGTTCTGAGGCTTAGGATGTGAGATGCTAGAAGGTACAATTCAAGTGTTACTGAAACAGAAGTCTTGAACCCAAGTTCCTCTCTTGTGAGGCTAAAAGATGAGGTTCCTCCCTCATCTTGCAAGTAGCAATTGTTGAGAGGCCTGGAAGTGTTTGCAGAAGAGTGAACTCAGTGTCTCGGGAGGGAAGGTATAGACTTTCACCTTGAAGCATTAAACAGATGGACTGCCAAGGAGCTCTCTAGCTAACTTTTACCAATCAGTATATCCCTGGTGTTGTCTGAATATCACAGGAACCACACGTCCTGGAAATGGACAGGCAATCCTACCGTCCCACGGGCCCAACCAGCCTGCCCCACAGCAGCACCGAGTGCTCCAGCAGCTGCAGCAGGGGGACTGGAGACTGCAGCAGCTGCACCACCTACAGCACCAGTCGCAGCACCAGCCTGCTCTGCAGGACACTTACCTCCAGCAGGTACTAGTCCAGTCATTTAGAATAGCTTCTGAGGGAGACCTGTGTTAGTAACACTTTGACTTGTGTGTTAGCTAAACATTTCTGCTGTTATTGCCTGTGTTTCCGTGCTAGGAAAGAGAAAGGCTGCAACCCCTTCATTTTACCTTTGAGTTGCCTTCCATGGGCACTGTAAGGCTTATACTAGGAAGTTGCTGTCTTTGTGCCGTCTTGTTTTTGCCTTTAGACCCTGAATCCTAGCTTGCTTTGAATCACTGCTCTGTGGCCCAAAATCAAGGTTTTTGTGTGTGTGTAAACATGCTTGAGAGACATGTTAGGAATTCCCGAGATGATGATGCTATGCAGAGTAGATGACTCTACATGCCCTGCCTGGGCAGGACTTTTGCAGTTTGTCTTCCTTGGGTTTTTTTTGGTCAGTGGAGTGTTTACTTTTTCTACTTGGTCATTCCATCCAGATTATTCATGGGTGCTGCGTATTCTAGCACTGCCCAGCTTGCCTGCTCTCACGTGTGGTTGCTTGAGTCGCATAGCATAAGCAACTGTAGGAGTAATAGAAGAGTCGGAAGGTCAGGCAAGAACTTCCAGACCTCATCCAAGACAATTACTGCTATTCCACTTTTCCCCTGACTGCTTTGAGACAGGTTATTCTTTAAATCACAGCTGAATTATTTTCCAAAGAGTCTCAGCACAGGTGAAAATGGCAAAAGTTGGGATGTTAATTGGAAAAGGCAGTGCTGATTCCCCTTCCCTGGAGGTGTTTAAGGGACGGGTGGATGAGGTCTTGAGGGACTTGGTTTAGCATTTGATAGGAATGGTTGGACTAGAAGATCTGATGGGTCCCTTCCAACCTGGTTGTTCTATGATTCTATGAATGCATAGCCTAATATTTTCTTAATCAGGCTGGTATTAACTGGGTAAAATAGAAATGCAGAAGTTTCCAAGCACATTGTCATTGCACTGACTGAGTTGCAGGTTGTTTCTCAGTTATCTGATGTCCTAGCTGAAAAATGGTGTGAGACAGGGAAGTGATATTCGAATATTTGATGTTCGGTATTAGTGTTTGATAGGAATGGTTGGACTCGATGATCCGATGGGTCTCTTCCAACCTGGTTGTTCTATGAATTGATGCTTCTTCAGATTATCTGGATAATTCTAGAGAGGGGATCATGACTCCTTAGAGCTATTCTCTTCTTTTCCATTACAGTACCAACAAGCGATGCACCAGCAGATGGTCCAACAGCAGCTGTTGATGCAGTCTGTGTACCAGCAGCAGCCTCTGCAGTCTCAGTACCCTGCGATGGTACGTCGGGGATGGAACGTTGACGGCACAGTTCTAAAATATGTGCTGTGTCCGTAAGTCTGTTGTTAAGATGCAGTAGAAGAAGACGATGAGGAGTCATAATGAGCTGTGGATGGGGTAAACGGTGTAGAGTTCAGCATCTAAAATGATATTCAGATGGGAAAACAGTGTTAACTCAGACCTGGTTGTAAAAGCTTATCTGGAGCCTTACTTCTGTATTAACTGGGTGGAATATATCCTAAACTTGATTAAGGAGGTATATACTAATTGGGGGAATACTTGGTGCTTAAGATTTCCTGTATTGACCACACAACACATGCACTTTATGCTACACAGTGGTGGAAGGCATGGGAGTGTCAAATGAAACACTGAGAGAGCTGGGGGGGTTTATCCTGGAGAAGAGGAGGCTGAGGGGAGACCTCATTGCTCTCTACAACTACCTGAAAGGAGGTTATAGGGAGGAGGGAGCTGGGCTCTTCTCCCAAGGGACAGGGGACAGGACAAGAGGGAATGGCCTCAAGCTTCACCAGGGGAGATTTAGGCTAGAGATTAGGAAGAGGTTTTTCACAGAAAGGATCATTGGGCACTGGAACAGGCTGCCCAGGGAGGTGGTTGATTCACCTTCCCTGGAGGTATTTAAGGGACGGGTAGATGAGGTCCTGAGGGACATGGTTTAGCGTTTGATAGGAATGGTTGGACTCGATGATCCGATGGGTCTCTTCCAACCTGGTTGTTCTATGATTCTATGAAATTCCTACTTTCATAACAATAAAGCTAACTGAATAGTCTTTTTATCCAAAGTCAAGAGAAACACTCACAAAGTCTTGATTATTTTTGTTCATGTGTGATGAAAACTAACCTGGTGCTGCAGTAGCATATACGTAAGTGGCAGCAGTCACAAAAAGCTGAGTGTCAGTGTGTTGCAAGAGGAAAAGGACTTCACTGCCTTGTTGGGGCTGCTTCTTTTCACCCATGGAATGGACAGATCTGGCTACTGTCCTTTGCTGAAGCTGCTGAGGTGCTCCAGAGTGTGCGGGTGGTGGGTGTATTAGGCAGCAAGGCCAGTAGTGTTGCTTAGCAGAAGAAGTTTGTGCTGGTCTGTGTGGATTTTGCTAACAGGATCATTCTTTCCTAGGTGCAGCAGTACCAGCAGGCTTTCCTGCAGCAGCACATGCTGGCTCAGCAGCAGCAGCAACAACAGGCATCGTCTCCTGAATATATCACTTCTCCACAAGACTTCTCACCAGCCTTAATCTCCTACCCTGGGTCGCTCCCGGTGCGTGCTGGAGCAGCGGTGGATTCTCCCTACCCTGCTAGCAGGCAAGTATTCCGACTTGGATGTTCCAGAGGGTTACTGACTGCTTACGTTCCTCGTAGCAGTGAGTGCTACGGAATCCTCTGCTCAGAAATGACTTGCTTCAATAGTAAGGTATTGCTTAAAACCTTTGGTAGTTGCTGTTACGGGGGGAGGATATTTTAGGGGGAGGATATTTTAGGAGGAGGATGGGGCACACATGAACGTATGAACCTGATACGAGTTCTCGAGGAACCTGTCTTCCACTTACCCGTGGACTTAATCCAGGAACTACCTGCTAACCATTTACCTCAGGAGGGTCAGTAGCCCTCACTGAATGAGGTTATAGCTTGTGAAAGTCATCTCAGGCATTCTTAAATGAGGCTTTGTACTTGTTTATTTGCTAGGGCATAAACTCTTAGGTCTGTTGATCAGTGGTCTGACTTAAGTACATTGTATAATGCTGGAGGGCACCTCGTTAGTGATGTAGTCCCTTTTCAGGGGACAGCAGACTCGCTCTTGCTCAATGGTTTGATAAATAGTGCCTTTCCTATGAATGCTTATGAAAGCTAGTGCCTGGAATAAAAAAAATCCTTATTGTTCTGATTTAAAAATTGAAAAATCACAGATTTTTCCAGTTTAGGTTACGTATTTCTGGAGGCTCCTGCTGTTATTTTAGGTTATATGTTATATGTCATTGCTCTCTCCAACTACCTGAAAGGAGGCTGTGGAGAGGAGGGAGCTGGGCTTTTCTCCCAAGGGACAGGGGACAGGACAAGAGGGAATGGCCTCAAGCTCCACCAGGGGAGATTTAGGCTGGAGATTAGGAGGAAGTTTTTTATGGAAAGGGTCGTTGGGCATTGGAATAGGCTGCCCAGGGAGGTGGTTGATTCGCCTTCCCTGGAGGTGTTTAAGGCACAGGTAGATGAGGTCCTGAGGGACATGGTTTAGTGTTTGATAGGAATGCTTGGACTCGATGATCTGATGGGTCTCTTCCAACCTGGTGATTCTATGATTCTAAGATTCAAAGACACTTAATGTGTCTGCCAAGAAAATATAGTTTGAAAATAGAACTGATGGAAACTTAAAATATATTTAGTGGGTGCTTTCAATTTGAGGAAAACAAGTCTGCCTCCTATGGCAATATTTAAGTCACCACAGGGGAAATGCAGTTCTTACGTTTGCATGTAGCCTTGATGAAGGATTCTGTGTTTTGGCTGTTATTAATGAATCGGAAAAATAAAAGCCCAAGAATTGTGTATATAAATGATGTGCTGAAGTAGCATCTTGTAGATAATTTTGTTCCCTTTAATTACTGCTCAGATGCTTTTGGGCTAAGCTGCTAGTGCACGTGCGTTACTGGTATGTAGTGGTTTGGAATAATGAAGGACGTTGTCGACTTTCACCCTGGTCAACAATCCTGTAACACTTTTCTTTCTTTGCTTCCCTGTACTGACTTTACAGATCAGGAATTGCTGATGTGGAAGCGATTGCCGGCTACCCAAAGCAGAGCGTTAGCAACCCACCTGACATGTCAGGCTGGAACCCCTTCGGAGAGGACAATTTTTCCAAGTTGACAGAGGAGGAGCTGCTGGACAGAGAGTTTGACCTGCTAAGATCAAGTAAGGGACACTTGAAGGCTTATTTTGCTTCACAGTAAGTGAGGGCACTGTGTGGCTCTGCAGTTCCAACACCAGCCTTGTGGAAGGGCCACGCAGTCTGTACAGGAATTCTTTCTGAGCATTTGAGGGCAGTTGGGCCCATCTTCTTTTTTTCCTTTCCTTTCTTGGAAATGTGCCTCATACTTGAACTCACTGTTGGAATCGGTTCTTACTGGCCCGAGTACTGCAGAAATGGTCGTGTTAGCTCTTGAATGTTGCTTGTCACCTGGATTGTCACAAAGCTCTGAACAGCAGAGGTTCCTTGTTGGATGGGAGGAAAAGTCTGGCTGCTTGCTTTATTCCTTTCCAGCTTTTTTCCTTGCACGGCAGAGCTGATGATTCCATGGGCCTGATACGTCCTTTGAAAATGCCGAAAGAAAATCTATCTACTACATTATGTTAATGTTCTGTAATGTTCTCTCGGAGTGGCTACGTGTAAGGGCTGCTTTATTGTTCTGGTATGGCGACGGCTGAATAAACTTGCTCCTCTGGAAGTCGGTTATCTCGATGGTTTTTACTGGAATTACTGCCTTTTTCTAATTGCTTCCTGGTGCTTACTAACACGCGCTCACTAACTGGATGTTCCTCCTAGGACTGGTTTTGTCAAGATCAGATTTATTAGTGAGACTTTTAAGATGCGACAGTATCAAAATCCAGATTGTGCATTCTTGGTTGGCTACCTGCAAGTTTCTTGCAATTAAAAATACAGTAAACTTGAATTTCAAGTAATTGAAAAAAAAAAAAAGTATGCCTTCCATTGAGTCCTTTTTTTCTTGCTTTTCTGTGTCCTTAAATGTAGGTGAACAAGATGTGTGCATTCTCCGGCAATTCTGAAGGGAATTGTCTGATTTGGATGTGCTTTTGGTGAAACTTGGGCTGGTTGTTTTCACTGGTATCCTGTGCTGATCAAATAAGACTCCTGTTTGGGAGATGTAGGTGTGGCCTGCACACGTTCTACAGTAAAATCACTTACTGCCAACTGGGAGATATGGAAAATGAGCATTGTTTCTGCATCCAAGCCTAGAAATTGGAATTATTTAGTAATATAATTGAGTATCTTCAAGCACACTGCGTGCCGTTGAAGCCTTGGAGGTCTTTTGTAGTAATACACTCTTGAATCTGGAGAAGGGCAGCGTGAACCAAGAGGTCAGCACAGTGTTGCCCGTTTCCAGTCTCTGACAGTTCCATCGCTGCCTGTCGTCCTGGATTGACTGGTTAAACATGATTGACCTAGTACGGGATTGACTGGGTTAAACCACCTTTGGGACAAGCGTAAGTACAGATCATCATGTTGACCCAGGACTTTCGAGTGGCTCTGCTAATAAACTGGAAAATGCTGTCTAAGAGGAGAGCTTACCCAGAGCAGCTCCATGGGCTGGTTGTGGTGAGCTGGGCAAATAGGAAATTGCAGAATAGTTGTGGTTGGAAAAGACCCTTCAGATCGTTGTGTGCAACTGTTAACCCAGCGCTGCCAACTCCACTGCTACACCAGCTCTCTGAGCACTGCGTCCACGCAGCTTTTAAACCCTCCAGGGCTGGGGAGTCCATTGCTTCCCTGTGCAGCCTCTGCCAGGGACTGGCTGCCCTTCTGGTGAAAATGCTGGATTACCTGCAATCTCTTAGACTTAGTTCTAAGTCATTACCTGGTGCCGCTAGCTGCTCTCTCTAAATCTCCAGCAGAAGGAATTCTTAACTGCTCCTGTATTTCTCTTGTCCGGTTTTTGTACTACGTGTGTGAAAACAACCTGAGGTTTTTAAAGACTGAATGTGCTTGGGTGTGGGTTTGGTTCTCCTTTTAGTTCGTACTGGAATTCACTGCGTGGAGGAGCTGGATGTGGTAATGGACTTGTTATGCTTTATCAGAAAAGTAAATGGAATGGCACAGTTGTATGGGTTATTACTAAGCCAAAAGGGGTTTTAATCACGTGAATGCAGAAAATATAACAGCAAAAATAAGCAAACTTGCTTGGCTGAGAGTACACTAGATGGCAGCCTTGTTTGTGAGGAATTGGAGGCAGATACAGCTTCTCTCAGCCCTTTGGCTTCGTTTGTGTCAGGTGCTGCAGAGGGGGAGCAGTGCTGATGGCATCTCTGTGTGTGTGTGTGTGTGTGGATACGTGAATCAAAGGCTTGAAAGGCCTTTGAGCTTTGTTTTGCGACATTGAGGCTGTTGTGCCAAAGGCTGTGCGAATTTAACTTGCGGTGTCGGGACAGTGTTTACAGCAGTCAAGGAAGGAATATTTATATTTGATTATGGTTGGACTTGATGATCCGATGGGTCCCTTCCAACCTGGTTGTTCTATGATTCTATGATTTGGTGTACATTCTCTAATTTAGACGGATTAATGAAGAATTGGGGAAATGGTACAAATAAGGCTTCCACCAAAAAGATTGTCTATAACGGTACAATACTTCCTGGAATTTCATCAGGTCTTAAGGATCGAGGCTTAATTCTCTTTAGATGTAGGTGATCTCCTAGGAGAGAACACTGCTGTTCGCCACTAAGGATTTTTCCTTCTCGCTTTTTGGGTTTACTGTGGATCCCAGTATCCTTCTAGGGCAAATGGAATTAATGATACAGGTTTGAGAAATGTCTGTATTTTCTGTTACTAAACCTGCTTGCTGTTGTGTTTGCTGCTGGTGGATGCTGTGTCGCAGGGATGGGGCTAGAGGGTGATGGGCCTCAGTGCACCCTCAGGAGCTGCATCGCGGCACTGGGGCTGGATGCTCTGGATCTTACATTGGCAGCAATGTTAGAGTAAGAGCTTAGGCAGAGAAACTTGTGCTTATCGTTCTGGTGCTCTAAATCTCTGTGGTAAGAAGCTTTTATGTGTCTATTTCGAAAAGGAAAGTCCATCTGAACAGCCGATGATGGTACAAAACAGACACTGCATTGCTCTGTCATTCAGTTTGTGTTTAATTACTAACAGATGTTATATGTTTTATTAAGTTCTCATAACTATTTTGCAGCGACTGTCTGACTTTCTCTTTTTTGTGACAAAGACTGGCCCACACTTGATTGAAATGACTGATGTTGTGTTTTAAATATTGTGATTTTTTTTTTTAAACGATTGTGATTTCAGAGCCTTGAGCACAGGGAAGGACCAGCTCCTGTAACAGAGCACATAGGCTGCAATGTTACGTGTCAGAGATCCTCGCTCAAAGCATTTTGTCACCAAATACCTGCAGCTTTTGCTGGGACAGGGGATTAATAATAGTTTTGTGCAGGTGAATTTTTCAAGAACTATGAATTAAAGATGTAGGATATCTTTAAAACATCAAAACCTACTGAGAGTAGATTCCTCCTTCAGCCCATGCAGCAGATGCCTGTGTAGGCGCAAGACCTGCAAATTTTACTTTATTTTATGTTTTGTTCTGTCCCGTTTTGTTTTTTGCAGACAGGCTCGTGGACAGGAGAGCGTCTTCGGATAAGAACACTGCACAGAACAATCCTCCGGAAGATCCCTTTGGTTCGGTCCCTTTCGTTTCTCACCCAGGCAAGTTACATCTGTAGCATCACTGCCTAATTTATCTGTGTATTCATGTCTGTGTATCTGATGTCTGGACATCTGGTTGAGTGACCAAAGAATGACACCCGTGTCGGCTGCCTCAGGACAATAGATATTGAAGAGATTTTATGTTGATTACCTCCAGTTAGAACTTACTGCCGCGTCGGAGTCCTGGTACTCGCCCAGCATACAGACTGTGTCGTCTTCATGGTGCAAACACATGGGGCCAGTGCCTTGCAGATCACTCGTGTAGAATCAGAAATGCTTTTAAGGGCAGATTGCTTGCTAAGATCAAATTTTGCTGCTTCCCTGTAGCCTGCTTCCTACTCACGCTATTTCTTTAGCTCTCTTCTCCAGCCCAGTGAAGACTAAGTTTCTGCTGTGTTTCAAGTGTGGTTTTGGAGCCAGTCGAGTCAAACCAAACAAAATACCCGATGTTATTTGTACTGTGGAAGGGGGAGGGTATTCATGACTCCGTTTCGGTTCATCTTGCACGGAAGTGAAAAATAGCTCTGTATGCGAACAGCGAATGTGAATATGAAACTGCCTCATCCTCCAATTGAAAAGCCAGTTTTAACGTTTGCTTGACAGCACTTTATTTGTTCTTGGGACCTGTGGCAAGGCCGTCATGACACTTAAATGGTAAAAAGAAAGGCAGTTACTTATGGAGCCACTTTGACGCCACCTAAGTGCTGGTGAGAGTACTTTTGTGATAAAGGTGCCTTAATGTGACTTGCAAAACCTCTTACAGCAGTTCAGATAAACGTTCGGATAAAGCTCAGATAATGTGCCTTAAAATAAATCACTTGCGGTCAACCGAAGAGAGCATCCGTGTTTCCTTTTGCCTTCATCTCACATTCCTGAAGATCCCCTGCTAGGGCTGCGGAGTGCTCACACGTGCTCTGGGTGCACACGGTGGAGAGCGAGCAGGGTCACACTGCTCTGTTTTCTCTCCCCTGTCCAGCTGAGGAGAGGAGCGATGGGGCTGCTTGGGTGGGCACCACAATAAAAAACCCTAAACATTTACTTAATTACAAGCAACAGTTCCCATTGAAGATGCCAGCAGTGTGCCCAGGTGGCCAAGAAGGCCAATGGCATCCTGGCTTGGATCAGAAATGGTGTCACCAGCAGGGCCAGGGAGGTGATTCTCCCTCTGTACTCAGCACTGGTGAGGCCGCTCCTTGAATCCTGTGTTCACTTGTGGGTCCCTCAGCACAACAAGGATGTTGAGGCTCTGGAGTGAGTCCAGAGAAGAGCGACAAAGCTGGTGAAGGGGCTGGAGAACAGAACCTATGAGAAGTGGCTGAGAGAGCTGGGGATGTTTATCCTGGAGAAGAGAAGGCTGAGAGGAGACCTCATTGCTCTCTCCAACTACCTGAAAGGAGGCTGTGGAGAGGAGGGAACTGGGCTCTTCTCCCAAGGGACAGGGGACAGGACAAGAGGGAATGGCCTCAAGCTCCACCAGGGGAGATTTAGGCTAGAGATTAGGAGGAAGTTTTTCACGGAAAGGGTCATTGGGCATTGGAATAGGCTGCCCAGGGAGGTGGTTGATTCACCTTCCCAGGAGGTGTTTAAGGGACAGGTGGATGAGGTCTTGAGGGACATGGTTTAGTGTTTGATAGGAATGGTTGGACTCAATGATCCGATGGGTCTCCTCCAACCTGGTTGTTCTATGATTCTTAGATCTTTCCCTACAGCAAGATTATCATTAGTGTTCAGCTTTTCCAGGTAATCCTTGCCAAGTAACTTAAACTTAGTCTCGTAGCACACCAATAAACAAGGTCTGGGCAGTGCCAGCGGCATCCAAAATGACGCCGTGATATTTGTGTGTGAAATCTTAAAGCAATCACTGTTACTTTTCTTTTTTATTAATAACGCGCTCCAACCCATAGACTAATTATCAGAAAGCATTTCCAAGCAGGAGTTGTCAGGCAGAAGTGTTTTGTTCTCCCGTTGTTGTTCCCCTTCCAGGAAGGGGGTGAGCAGTGCAAATCCCCACCACAATATCCAGCAGCTGCTGCCCCGGCCCCGGACAAAGCAGCAGTGCAGATTTAGTTGCAGCACGACGGTAATCCTCAGGCCTGACATGTGGCAAATTGTTCTGAAATGATGGTGTCAGTATGTTCCCAATTCAAAGGAAGCTTAAAGTCCTTATGCCCCTCCCTGCTGCCACCACCCCCACAATACCCGAAAATGATGAACCAGCAGCAGGCATGTAATTACTGCAGTTGTTAGAGGGAATTCATCCTCTTATAATCGGATGTCTCGAAAAAGAACATCAGAATGGGAAATTTCCTTGAAGATTGGGATCTTCTTATACGATTAAAGATGTTCCACCTGCCTCGCGTTTGGGACAAGAACAATTGTCTCCTACAAGATGCAAACCTGATTAGAAGTGTAGTAATCTGGACAGTACATGACAAGCAGATGTTGCTCGACGTCTCGCAGTGCTCTGCATAAACCTCTCTCGCAACAGTCTCCGCAGCAGCTCAGGTTGAGCAGATTGCATGAAATCAAGGTGACAGAATTTCATTTCTGAAATCTCTTTGGCCAGAGCATTAAATTGTCATTAACCAGGGAATGTTTTCTCTCCTGGGTCATGGTTTCCATTTGTGGTGTGTAGCGGCTCATGGTGTTTTTGTTTGCTGGTGACTTCAGGAGGGAGAGAGGAGGAACAGTAATGTAGAAAAAGAAAATATTCCATGGGTTTAGTACCAGCAGGTCCAGGGAGGTGATTCTCCCTCTGTACTCAGCACTGGTGAGGCCGCTCCTTGAATCCTGTGTTCAGTTCTGGGCCCCTCACCACAAGAAGGATGTTGAGGCTCTGGAGCGAGTCCAGAGCAATGAAGCTGGTGAAGGGGCTGGAGAATAGGCCTGATGAGGAGCGGCTGAGAGAGCTGGGGGGGTTTATCCTGGAGAAGAGAAGGCTGAGAGGAGACCTCATTACTCTCTACAACTACCTGAAAGGAGGTTGTGGAGAGGAGGGAGCTGGGCTCTTCTCCCAAGGGACAGGGGACAGGACGAGAGGGAATGGCCTCAAGCTCCACCAGGGGAGATTTAGGCTGGAGATTAGGAGGAAGTTCTTCACGCAGAGGGTCATTGGGCATTGGAATAGGCTGCCCAGGGAGGTGGTTGATTCCCCTTCCCTGGAGGTGTTTAAGGGACGGGTGGATGAGGTGCTGAGGGACATGATTTAGTGTTTGATAGGAATGGTTGGACTCGATGATCCGATGGGTCTCTTCCAACATGGTTGCTCTATGATTCTTTGCAGTTGTTTTTCAGCGAGTGTGACTGTGGCAGCAGTTCACAAATGTTCTTTCAACCTTCTGGGTGCATTGGATGTCCTGCGGTTCAGTTCTTGGCTTTAAAAGAAAAAGCTTCATAAATTGTTCTCTGCGTCTGGCACCTCTGTGCTAAGGTTTCTTCGTTCTTCGGGAGTGCAAACTGACATGTGTGACAGGTTTGGGGTTTTGCTGTTAACATCTAACCCAGAAATATTTCCTTCTACTTCTCCTTTTAAATCTAATTGCATTTCTGTTAACATTAGTGTCTCAGTAAATATTGTAAACAGCAGGATTTGGAGGACAGGGGGTTGTGCAGCACAACGCGAAGGCTTTACCTTTGGGAAATCTAAAGGAAGCAGCCAAATAATCCAGATTCCAATTTAGTGGGTAAAGCAAATACATAGTATTTAAAATTACAGTCGATAAGAAGCAATCTGACACCAGAGGCACAGAAAAAACAGCTCAAAGCCCTAATCACCTGATGTTTTTAGTCATTCTGGTCATCTTGGGTTTAAATCCGCACGTAAAATACATTGCTGCAGAATTGTTATTGTTGTTTTAAGTGTAATTGCAAAGAGAGCAAGGGCTCCTGGAGGAAGAAACCGGCTATTCCTCTTCAAAATGGTAGAAAACATCCTGTAAAACTGAACTTTGTGGTCTGGCCTGGAGCGTAGAAATGGAAAAAGAAGTGATTTGGCCTGTGAGTTGTGTGCCAGTTCCTTTGGGAAAGGAGAAATTACCTGAGAAATGACTTTGTATGTTGGAAGAGTCGGAGCTGGATTGTGGTCGGGGATTTTTTTTCAGAGCAGTGCCTGGTGCTCACGCCCGTCCCCAAGTGCTTCCCCTGCTGTGAGGACGTGCGGCTGGGGAGATGTCAGTGATGGTTTAACGAAGCTGTAAGGGGACGGTGTTAATTGTGGTGAGGTGGGAGGGTCAGGGCTCTGTCGCAGAGCCTGGTAGGAATGACTTGTAGTCATGACTGGTGAAGGGGCTGGAGAACAGGCCCTATGGGGAGCGGCTGAGAGAGCTGGGGGGGTTTATTCTGGAGAAGAGGAGGCTGAGAGGAGACCTCATTGCTCTCTACAACTACCTGAAAGGAGGTTGTGGAGAGGAGGGAGCTGGGCTCTTCTCCCAAGGGACAGGACGAGAGGGAATGGCCTCAAGCTCCACCAGGGCAGATTTAGACTGGACATTAGGAGGAAATTTTTCACGGAAAGGGTCATTGGGCGTTGGAATAGGCTGTCCAGGGAGGTGGTTGATTCATCTTCCATGCAGGTGTTTAAGGGACGGGTAGATGAGGTCCTGAGGGACTTGGTTTAGTGTTTGATAGAAATGGTTGGACTTGATGATCCAATGGGTCTCTTCCAACCTGGTTGTTCTATGATTCTATGATTCTGTGAATATACATTTGCATCAGCTCTTGTTGTGAGTGGCTGTGGTGTGTGTGTTGACTTTAAGAGTGTATTTCAAGTCTTGTTTTGCATTTTCCTTCGGACCTGCAGGTTCCCCTGGAAAGCAAGCGGATGACTCAGCTGGTGACCAAGGGAATAACTTGGGGACACCGAGCAAGACTGGAAGACAGAGCCACCCTTTCAGAGATCCCCGACCAGCCAGGAGAACTGCGGAGGGACAAGTGCCAAAAGGTGGTGATGAGTCAGAGAGCGATTTTGAATCTGATCCTCCTTCTCCCAAGAGCAGCGAGGAAGAAGAAGAACAGGAGGATGAGGAAGTCTTGCAAGGTGAGAACGGAGACTTCCACGATGACAATGACACAGAACCAGAGAATTTAGGTCACCGGCCTCTTCTCATGGACTCGGAGGAAGAAGTGGAGGAGGAAGAGGAGGAGAAGCAAAGTTCTGATTCTGACTCTGATCGTGCTAAGCAAAAATCATCGGAAGGGCTCCTGAGCAGTAGATTCAGAGATGGCGCAGGCAGTGGTGAAATCAAAGAGCTCAGTTCGATGCATGTGGCCTCGTCTGAGGTGCCTAGTACTGTCACCGAGGTGAACCCTGGTCAGGAATTCGATGTGTTTGGGGCTGTGCCCTTTTCTTCTCTGCAGCCTCAGGCAAGAGAGAAGACGGACAAAACTCTCTCTTCTCAGACGGCTTTTCCCAGCCTGACCCAAGAGCAGGACGACTTCGATGTTTTCACCAAAGCCCCGTTCGGCAGAAAGGTGACTCAGCCGGACGGGCAGGTGGTGGGGACTGAGCCTCTGCTCTCCCCGTCACCTCTGCAGAGCGTCGATGTTTTCGGCTGCACCCCCTTCCAGCCTTCCCCTCTCCCCAAGAGCGGTGAGAGTAAAGAGGACCTGTTTGGGCTGGTTCCTTTTGAAGAGATCACAGGGATCCAGCAGCAGCAGAAGGTGAAGCAGCAGCGTAACCTGCAGAAGCTTTCTTCCCGACAAAGGCGCATGAAGCAGGAGGTCTCCAAGAACAACGGGAAGCGCCACCACGGCACCCCAACCACCACCAAGAAGGTGTTAAAGCAGAGTTTCCGCACCCCAGAGCGAGCTCGCAGGCACAAGAAAGCAGGACGCAGGGACTCGCAGAGCAGCAACGAGTTCCTGACCATCTCGGACTCCAAAGAGAACATCAGCGTCGCGCTGACCGACGGCAAAGATCGAACCAACCCTCTGCAGACGGACGAGAGCCTGCTGGATCCTTTTGGAGCCAAACCCTTCCACCCGCCGGACCTGATGCGGCACCCCCAGCATCAAGGGTTTGGTGACAACTGCGGGGATCACGGTGCGGTCGTAGTGGGCGGGAGACCCCGGCAGAGCTCCTTGCACGGAGCCATTCACAGCAGCGAGGGGCTCAAAACAGACGACTTTGGTGCTGTGCCCTTCACGGAACTGGTTGTGCAGAGTGCGCAGAGCCAGCAGCAACAGGCGCTGGAGTTAGATCCCTTCGGAGCAGCTCCTTTTCCTTCCAAACAGTAAATGTTTCCACGGGGTTCCCCCCCCCACCCCGACACCTTGCCCAGTTACTTAATAGAGGGTTTAATTAGCGGCGTAATTTATCTGGTTGAATCGACAGGGTCACGGGTTGTACAGATTGCTCATGTTGGAGGACGCGCAGCCAACTTGCATGATGAAACCAAGAACGATGGCCATTTTTTTTTTTTTATTGGCTTTTTGGGAGAAAAAGACGAAAATCCAACCCAAGGGCATCGTTTTGACAGATGGCTCTGGAATGAAAAGGGTGATGGGATGCGAGTCGCTGTCTGTCGCTGACCGTGGGCCCTGGCGCACGTCGTCACGTTTGCACTTTTGCGTTGCCTTCTCAGCCCTCTGGGACGCACTGAGCTGGAGGGAGGGGACGGGCAGAGATCCTACACAGAACCTTTCCTGTGGGTACAGGTAGGCAAGTGGAACGTGGTGGTTCTTCACGTCTTGCTCACAGCAGACCTAAAGCACCAAAATGTATCGATTTCTGGATTGGTCTGCTGGGAACGGTCAGGCCTTTGCTTCTGAGGTGAAAAAGACTCTTATTAATCATAAAAATCAAGAAGCCAAGTTCCCTGGGGGCTGTGGCTGTGAGTTCCAGAGCTCGGCCGTGGCTCAGGACCTGGCAGGCGTCTATGCAGCTGCGGAGGCGAAGGGCAGACCCAGTTCCTGTGCCTACGTGGTCAGTTTATTTTTTTTTTTTTTTTTTTTTTTACAGTAAGTGCCATTAATGCAAAGTAGCAAACTGGAAGCTTGGGGGTAAAATGAGATGCAGAGAATACACTGGTTTGCGAGATGCGAAGCTTGAATGTAAGGGGCAAACCAGCAGGGATGCAGCCAGGGTTTGCAGCACTTGGGAGACTACTCCGCACGCTGGTTTGCACGAGGAGGTCGTTTGGCACATGGAGCATTCCGGGCGGCTTGTGCAGTCGACCGTGAGGTGCAACCATCGGATTTATTTACTTACAGATTGGAAGTGGGGTCTGAAAATGCCTTTTCTTTTTCCCTCACGCAGTTATGTTGCAAAGAAAACGTGTGTTCTTTCACATCTGTTGTTTTTTAAACAATAATAATTGTCTGAGGTGACTGTAACCCAACGTTCTTCTAAGCTGCCATGGATCTGTTGTTGTTCTGAAGGGTGTTTGGTAAGGAAGTTCTGCCAAACGCGCTGAGGAAACGTCCCTGGCCCCAAGTCTGTCGCGGGACAGGAGCGGTGAGAGGCAGGTTGCTTGCTGGTGCTCATCACCTCTGTGCCAGGAACCCGCGTTCCGCACCACGAAGCCTTACGGGCAGGGTGGGTCCTGCCACACTCAGTACCTCGGAGGCCTGGGACGTGGCTCGAAGCCTGTGGTGCTGGTGGGGGACGGGAAGGCGATGCTAGTGGGCTTGTCGAGGACAAGGTTCCCTTCCCGTGATGTCGCAGTAGGTGCTGGAGTGGGCAGGACGGCTTCTGTGCTGCCCTGCAGGTTGTGCCGAGACATGTGTGCTGCCAGCAGAGTGAGCCCTGCTCAGGATGGTCCTGTCTGTCTGCCTTCTCCCTGTGCTCAATCCACAACAGGAGACAGGAGGAGGCAGTTCCTCTGCTTGTCCCAGCTTTGTCTCCCTCCGCATGGTGCTGACGAGCAGATAACTGCATGTTTGTGCATGGAGGGCGTAAGGACCGGGGGTTGAGTGTCCCTGCGTCCTCTCCTTTCGCAGGAGGGCAGGTGAAGTGTTTAGGGTGTGTGTTTTTGTTCAGTCTCTTCCTGGTTACGTGGAGGTCATCCTGAGGTCTGGGGGTCAATAATTCCTTACAGTAAGGGTTAAAACCAACGCATTTAACACCAGTCCCTTGGCTCCTTTGCAGTTGGTCTGATAGAACACTCCCTTGGGGACACCTGAGGTGGCTTCCCCTCGTTCTGGAATTTGGAAGCAGCTCATCCCTATCTGTTCACCTTTCTTACCTTTATCTTCCTCGTTTTTGGTTCTCATGGGGTGTGAGATATTAAAGCTGTGCTTGGTTCCACGGATTTCTTCCGGCTCAGGAATCAAGCCCTGGGGAGGTGACGAGTAGAAATGTTTTGGCTCTATTTGCACAGGGTTTCTTAGGCTTTATCACTGCTGTTCTCACCTGGGTGTTTCGTGCCAAAGGCTACAAGAAGCGCACGGCAAGTTCTGTAGCATCCTCTGATTCTCAGGTTAACTCTCTTTTCCCTCTGCGTGTGCTTATGAGCTGCCTTCCTGCAGTTCCCTTCCCAGCTGTTCTTTCCCTGCCCACGGAGCGGTCAGAGCAGAGCTTTGACAGCTTGGGGTGGGTGGAAAAGACGAGAATACCATGAGGGGCAACCGACCCATGGTCTGCAATGCAGCAAGTCCTCGCTGAGCCACACAGCCGCTGCTTTCTTTGGTGAGAAAGCACTTTCAGGGCTTGCTCAGCCGCTCAGTGCCAGAGGAAAGGGTTGGGCTGCCCTGCCCAAAGGGAGAGCGGCTGCCGTGGGACACAGGGAGGAGACTTTGTGGTGGCAGTCTGGGCCTTCAGGTAGATGAAGAGTGGAAGAAAGCTTGCTTGGGGTTTCTGTCTACCCTGAGGCTTCAGGGAGCACCACAGGTCTTCCTTGTGTGCCGGGTTGGCCTGGCTTCTGGCAGAGGGTTCTGTGGCTGTCAAGGAGGGAGATTGTGCACAGAAACTGAGCTAAAAGCAAACTGTCGGCTGTGGGACTCTGAGGCTGGCATCGTGCCTCTGGCTGTGTGCGTTACAGCCGCTGATACTGGCTTTCCAGTGGCCTTAATAAACCTTTTTCTTTGTATTCCACTTACAAAACAGGGTTATGCATAAATGTAACTTTTGTTTCTGGAGTTAGAATGATTTTTCTCCTTCCTCTTGCCTGAAGAGAGGTCAGTTTGCGTTGCCAAGCTGACTTTGCCTGGTATGAAGTGTTGATACACCTGTGTTTGGGTTTAATTTTAGCTCTGATCACTGTTCCAGACGTGACGTGTAGTACTGTCAGAGAAGGGGATGCCCTTTTGCATCTATCTGGGGGTTGTGTGTGCTCAGGTGTGTGTTTGCCACCTTACCTGGCACACGGGAAGGACCTGGCTGTCTGGGAAGCCCCTAAGAACAGCCAGGTAAGGCCTGGGCGCCTCCCGCCAGCGGAACAGCAGGTCACATCCACAGCTTCCCTTGTGCACGTCTTGAGCTGCTTCAGAGAGATTCTGTCAAAGGGTATGGGGAAGCCTGTAGCGTTTGTGGTCCCAGAAAGGGAAATAAGGCGCTGGAGTTCCTCTGCGGACCCCATTGCCAGGATGCAGGCAGCGGCTTGGGCCGAGCCGCGTAATGCGAGACCCACGAATCCCAGCTCAGGAGGAAAGAGCTTCTCCTCATCCTGGGCCTCCCTGTTGGCAAAGCCAAGTACTGTGAAAATCAGTCAATACTGTGAGAATAAGAGTTTATCTGGAGTCTTTTATACTGTCGTGTATTTTTATATATGAGAAGAATATATAAACCATCTCCGTGCTCGCGCACATCACGTCTCGGAGGTGCTGCGGTTTAGTAACACGGCAGCTACCACAGCTCCGTGTGACTGCAGGGAGGGAGAAGAGCCCCAGGGGTGGCTGCTGCCTCGTGTCTTTGGGTCGAATCAAGGGAAGGGTAGGTACAGCTCAACCTGTGACTAAGGCATCACCTAATAGTGAAGAGCATAAAACCTATTTTTAAATCGCTGGCATTCAGCTTCTAAGTGCACTTTCCTCACGGACACTTCCATTTCTCGTTAGTCTTCAAGTTTCTAAAGCTTTTTTTTTTTTGTGTACCACTAAACCAGAGAACTTTAACTTTTTTTGTGAAACGGATGTACAACAAAATACTGCAGTTGTTCAATAAACAAACTGGTAACAGCGAGTGTGCAGATCTCCTTAAACACGGCATGATTGTTTACACTTAGGCTTTAATTTACTTTACTTTAGGCCATCAGTGCTGCCGCTGGTTGCGTTGTGTGGCTGGAGGCTCCTGCCACACCCTTGTAAATGTTCTGAAATACTGTATTTGCTGCCCAATCATCTGTCTTTGACCAACACACTGTTTCTTGTGCTCTTTTTAATGCCAATAGGCTCAGTGTTGACTTTTAAGTCTTTCTGCAGCAGCACCTGCGGAACAGGCCTTATGAGGAGTGGCTGAGAGAGCTGGGGTTGTTTATCCTGGAGAAGAGGAGGCTGAGAGGAGACCTCATTGATCTCTACAAATACCTGAGGAGGTTGTGGAGAGGAGGGAGCTGGGCTCTTCTCCCAAGGGACAGGGGACAGGACGAGAGGGAATGGCCTCAAGCTCCGCCAGGGGAGATTTAGGCTGGAGATTAGGAGGAAGTTTTTCACATAGAGGGTCATTGGGCATTGGAACAGGCTGCCCAGGGAGGTGGTTGATTCACCTTCCCTGGAGGTGTTTAAGAGACAGGTAGATGAGGTGCTGAGGGACATGCTTTAGTGTTTGATAGGAATGGTTGGACTCCATGATCCGATGGGTCTCTTCCAACCTGGTGATTCTATGATTCTATTATTCTGTAAGGATGTGTTCCCATTCCCAGGGGTCAGTCCCTTTCCTATCACTGAGCGCAGTTCCCAGCTCTGTCTGAGTGGACCCAGTTCTGCCCCTGATCTGCGTACGTTTAATGCCCTGTGACCCCCTCAGGGCAGTGGTTTGGGACAGAGCACACTGAGCTGCGTCATAGGGAACAGGAACACAGCCCATGCTGCTGGAATGGCACCGTCCAGGTGCTGCCCTGGCAATCCGAGTCGCTGAGCAGCTCCCACCTCCATTCCTCCAGGCGAGGCGGAGGGAGGTCACTCCCCGCAAACAGCCCATGGACTGGGATTTATTTACAGGCTCAGTAAAGACACCATACAGAAAACACACCATGCAGCTTGATAAATTCTGTCAGTAATAAAAACAAACAGCTTAGCAGTCCTGCTCCAGTAAAAACTGTGACGGTTGTTAGACTTTACATACAAAACACGTCCCCGCACTGCACTTCAATACACAAACACACGCTCGTGGACTATTATTGTTCTCACATCACTGGAAAGGGCTTTTGTTACGTGGCAGGTTCCTCATCAGGCTTCAGTAGTAATGATTAGTGCACTTGAAACTTGCTTGGCTGTCAAGTTTAGAGGGGAAATCAGTGTTTACAAGGAAGGGCTCCACGGTCCGGGAGCTGAATCATAAATGCAATGTCAGTTCTCGTTGCTGTTTCTTCCTGGAGTTAAAAACCCAAACCCACCCTGAGCGGAACAGTCAGCGTCGCTCCCCAGCAGGGAGGTGAGAGTCTTGCTTTCTCCATCGCAATGTGTCTCGGTGCGTTTTCATTGCTGTTTTTCAGTGGTTTTGGCACATCCCAGTGCAGCTCCTGAGGCAGCTGGGCTGGTTCAGCCCCGGGGAAGGAGGCAGCAGCCGCCCTGAGGAGGGCAAAGCAGAGAGCAAGGCTGGCCCACTCAGGGTAAGCAAAACCCCTCAGGGAAACCCTCCCTGGGGGGGCAGGAGGCAAGGGCAGAGCACTGACAAGGCCAACGGGTCATTAAGGGCTTGGTGTGGGCTGCACAGCCCCAGGCAGGGCTGCCTAAGGCTTTCCCGGGCAGCGCTGTCCCTCTCTTGGCCGTAGACATAGGATACCAGGTCGGTGCTGTCTGTGTGAGCTGCGCTGGCTGCTGTGGACATCACAGAATGGGACAGGAGGTGCTGGGACGCTGCCCAGGGCCACACTGCAGGGAAGAGAGAGCTGGAGCAAGGGCAGCTCTGGTGGTTCATCGCCCTGGAACAGAACCTTCCTGCCTCTAGTTACAGCAGGAACCGTGATGGTGGCTCCTGCTTTCTGCCACATCAGTGCAGTCGCGTCTACCAGCAACTGGTCCCAAACTCAAACCACTTGGCATTAGGCCTTAAGATGAGCTTGGTAGCCTCCAACCAGCTAATACTGACCCACCCAGGATCAGGTGCTGCAGCAGTGATTGCTGCTCCTGCTCAGCTGAACTGTAAACACAAGCACAGCTGCTATCCATGAGCAACCACAAAAATACTGACTCTAACCCCAAAATCCAAATAATTCCAATCCCTTTTGAAAAAATGGCACCCACCGAGCTGATTCGTGCTGAGCTGTGGCTATAGCCTGCTATGGAAATGTCTCAGCGCTAACCTAGGATGATTTCTCAAGGGATTCCAAATGCAAGGCAGCCTGGTTCCCAGGGAATGCCGGGGGCAGGAGGAACAGGCTCTGCCAGTGCAGTTCGTTGCATCATCCCGTGTTCCAGGGCTGCTGCTCACCAGCTGCAGGTTTGCTGTCCGGGATGCAAGGATTTCATCCTCCTAAACAAAACTAACTTAAGAAAACTCTTGGTGATGCAAGATGGTAACAAATATCAACACACGGGCTTAGTGCGACTCCTGAACTGCTTGCGAGTGCGAATGCCAAATTAGCCAAGGGATCCATGGGGATTTCTTCAAGTAATGGCGTGATCTATGTCAGAAGGGTAAGTTTTTGAGATCTGAAATGAAGGTGTGGTAGTGGTGGACAACATGTGCTGTTTTCTTCCCGAGAAAGGGAGAGAGCTTGTCTGGAGAAGTACAGGAGTCACAAGTCTGTTTGACAGGTTACTGTTCTGATGCTGCAGCGTAACCGCACTGCTCAGACTCTGATGGGTGCCCCGGGCCATGCTGCTGGGACTGCAATCCAAGCCCCGCTGGAGCCGTGGTTTTCCAAGCACACCAGCAGAAGCGGTTTCTCAGTGACTAACTTGAACAAACCCAGACAGCCTGGGATACAGCCTGGTAGCTCAGTAAGGGCCACAGTCTCTGTTGTTCGCGTTTACCAAGCGGAATCAATATCGCTGTGATCCGAACGCAGAGTCGTACAGGCCGGCGCTGCTCTGTCCCCACTGTCCCGCTCCAGGAAGACCTTTTATCCTCGATTGCAGAAGAGGAAGTGAGTGTCAGATCCCGGTAACGACACAGGCTTGTCCAGCAAGCAGGTAACAGCCCAGGAGTCAGAAAAGGAACAGCCTTGGCGCTTCTCTTCGTGGCTCAGCTCACAAGGTAAGGTCTAGGCCCCCAAAGTCAGAAATGCTGTGGCAGCACCTCTGAAACAAAGTGGGAAAACAAGGCGAGTCACTCGCTGGGTATGTGGGATTACCAACTCTTAACCTACTGCCAAAACCACAGACCAATGCTCAGCACCACCAAAAGCCTGAGGAAAAAGCCATTTAGGAACCAATCCTGATGCCTGTATGGGGCTATTATTAGAATGGTGAGAGTGCTGCGAGTGTCCTGCCCAGCCCTTCATAAAGCTGCTCGGGGCCACAGGCAGTTCAGCAGCACAGAGGAGCAGAGCGCCTGGCAGCAAATCGCTGCTGCTTCACTTAAAAGCAGGGATTGCACACACCAGCATTTCATCTGGGGAAGCTCACGAGGGGCCTGGCTGACATCTGTGCCAGTTAAAGGCAGGAGTGCTCACCCCTGTCCTAGTGAGAGTCCCATTGCCCCCAGTAATCCCAGTTCAGGAGGTGTAGGTGGGTGTTTTGTATTCCAGAAGCAGCAATGGTCCACGATGACCTAACTACTTTTTTAGTGAACATGGACATAAGACACACATAAGCTGTCACTGTGCAAGTTACTGCTGCCCTGGAGCTGCAGTCATTCCCTTCCTTGAAAATGGCTACATTTAGCCCTAAATGAGAGGAGACCTCATTACTCTCTACAACTACCTGAAAGGAGGTTGTGGAGAGGAGGGAGCTGGGCTCTTCTCCCAAGTGACAGGACGAGAGGGAATGGCCTCAAGCTCTGCCAGGGGAGATTTAGGCTGGAGATTAGGAGGAAGTTTTTTTAGTGTTTGATAGAAATAGTTGGACTTGATGATCCGATGGGTCTCTTCCAACCTGGTTGTTCTATGATTCTATGAAATACTTGGTACCTGATGCTGTCCTGTTGTCCTTTTAGCAGCCTTTCAGTACTTAAAGGGGAGTTATGAGAAAGATGAGGGCAAACATTTCATCAAGGCCTGTCGCAACAGGGAGCAACCATTTTATACTAAAAGAGGGGAGACTGGGTCTACACATAAGGAAAAAATTTTTCAAGCTGAAAGTGTCGAGGCACTGACCCAGGTTGCCCAGAGGCAACGGAGGCCCCATCCCTGGGAACAATTAAGGTCGTGCTGCACACGGCTCTAAGGCACCCGATGTAGTTGGAGATGTTGCTGCTACAGGGGTTGGATGAAAGGGCCTTAAAGGTCCCTCCCCCCCACCCTTGCTGTGGTCCCACAGTGGGAAGCAGCCGTACCTGCGTTCAGGAGTCGTCGCTGCGCTCAGGGCAGGGCGTGCTGTGTCGGTACTGCAGGATGTAGACGGTGGATTGGTGCCACCAGTACAGCATCACCACCGCCAGGACGTGCCACACCTGGTGGCTTGAGCCGAGGTAGTTCAACTGGCCTGTGGGGAAGAGAGGGGGCCAGGGCATTCGTCGTGAAGTTCAGCAAGAACACGGGCAATGCAATTAGCAAACAGCCTCCCCAAAGCGCAACTATTCACTTGCTGAGAGGCAGTGGAAGTTCTTGAACAAACTTGGGCAGAAATTGTCTGTATTTGATGCAAACACACACAACGTTTACACTCCATGAGAACACTTCACACAGAGCACAGCCAGCCTGCTCTCTCACAGAACGTTCAGGACTTGCAGTGAGGACCTGACACTACAGGAAGTTCAGTAAAAAAATATCCAGAAGACCATTTCCTACCTGGGAAGTATCTTTCAGGAACTTTGGAAATATAGAAGAGAAAAGCCACAGCGGCAATGAAGTACATGACAACCACACGCGGAGCAAACTCCTGCAAAAGGAAAGGAAGCTCTCCTAGTCTCCCAGAAAGCAGAAGATGAAAAAATCCTAAAAATGTCCCTAAAGAAAAAGGTTTCACAAAACAGAACCTTACTTCACTACCTGTGTTATCCACCAACAAAATCCAACAGGGAAGCAAATGCCAAAGCTTGGGAAAAGAGAAATGGGAAGAACCTTTTTTTATCGGGACCTCTCTGTTTCAGTGCACAAGCTCCTTAGTGTTTGTGTGCAGCAGACATGGAATCAGTCAGTAACGAAACATCTTCCGACACACAGAGCGACCACAGACGGGAGAAGGTGGTGAGAAGGACCCTTCGGTGCAAAACCTCACTTACCAGTCAGGTTTGTAGGTGCTAGAGCCCAGGGCACAGCAGTACCGCATGCTGAGCGGGAAATAATCCCAACAGCCCCTTCACGAGCTGCTCTTTGTTTGCTTTAACAGAAAGTTTTGTTACCAGGAGCAGAGCACTTTGCTGAAGGACAGAAGACAAGCACATGCCATTCCAACCACTCTGCTGTACCAAGAGAAATGAAACGGGAGGTATTGGGGGACAATCGCCCTTTGTCGCAGTTTTAAGTCAGCGTGAAGGTCTCTATCTAAAGACTATCTATGCTCATTGATGATGCTCTGACGTCTTTGGCAGCTGCTCTGGAACAGGATAACCCACCACCCCCAGTCATAGCTCCTACAGCACAACTGGTTCCCTGGTTTAACTGCAGCGCTTTCTGGGGGCTTCACGTTAGGTACCGCTTGGTTTTCAGAGCATAACCATGAGGTAAGACACGAACAGGATAACAGTAACCTCACAGTGATGTTACAGGACGGCTCCGTAAGACGCTGGGGGCTTAGCAGGCAAATGTTCATTTTTGCTGCCATGCAAGGGCTCAGAAGAAGCAGCAAATAATTATTCCATCAGTGTCTTCTGGTTCTCTCCTCTCCTCTGGAGCTGTGGAGGCAGACAGGCCAGAGCCCTCGAGCAGCTGGGCAGATCCCCTTCCCTCACAGATCCCCTTCCCTTGCTGCAGCTCCCTTGGCTCTTTGCTCCCATTCCTTGCCTGGGGTGAGTGAGGCTGCTCCGTCCCTCGAGCAGATACGCTGAGCCCTGAGTCCACCCAGCTTCCTGCTCATGTGCAGTTCTAAATGAGAGCAGATTTAATTGACTCAGCCTGTTCTCTGCTTCCTAACACGACTTTTAGTGTTTACATCTGGGTCATTCTATGGGAAAGAGCTCTGTGCTCCAAGAAACGTTCATTAGCACTGCTTCTCACCCTGTTCCCCAAGCGTAGGAGGACCAAGGGAACACAGGAAGAGACAAACCAAAGCGAATCTCATCCCCTCTTACCTGTACGATAGATGCACCGATACCACCGTTGAGCCAAACCCAGTGGATGGTGGGAATAATCCCGTATCCAGACACGGAGCAAAAGATGAGGGAGCGCAGCCTGTGCCACTGCTGCGTGAGGTAACTGGGATGAATCTGAGCAAAAAACACTGCCAAGATCATTGCCAGCACAGTGATTAAATACACCTGACGCCAGTACTGGGGAAAGAAGAAACGAAAGCAGGTTTGTGGGCATTCTCGTTGGGTTTAAAAGCAAGCTCGGGGTAGAAAGCTTACGCTACTGTTTGTAATGAGGCACAACTCTCTTATTGGTGCTGTAAGTGCATTGATGGGGATTGAGGGGATGGACTCGTCTTTCTTGGCTGACAGCAAGGGAAGGGAGCCTCTTGCTCAATAAAACCTGGCATGACACCATTTATTCCAGCAGTGCCTTCATTTTACACTGGCCTCTGCCTACGCAGACACGTGCAGCTACCTGATCACTGCGTCTGCTGCAGACCTGGACGTAATTGAGGCCTCGGAAGGGACTCGCTGTCCTGTTCCTCTATTAGATGTACAGAAAATGGTCTTGTTTCTGCCTCAGGTAAGCTACCCAGGGGGAAGGGAGTTTGAATTGGGGTAGATGAGGTGCTGAGGGACATGGTTTAGTGTTTGATAGGAATGGTTGGACTTGATGATCTGATGGGTCTCTTCCAACCTGGTTGTTCTGTGATTCTATGACACCCTGTGGTCAGCCCCCCTCCCACGATGGGAATTAAATGTGATGTGAGCAAGCGCTTTAAACTTACGTTGTTACAATAAAATGCGTAAAAGACGCCGGACACGTAGCAGCCCAGGATGCCAATGGAAATTCCTGCGTAATCCAAGGCCATCCAGCGTCGGCTGGTCTTCTCCGAGCGGTGGCAACAGAAAAGATGATATCCTACTGAGCAGAGCATGCACACCTACACAGAAGGGCAAACAAAGAAGCATCAGGCATTGGTTGACAACGACTGACCATGAGGCAGCAGTGGCCCAGGTGGCCAAGAAGGCCAATGGCATCCTGGCTTGGATCAGAAATGGTGTGACCAGCAGGGCCAGGGAGGTTCTTCTCCCTCTGTACTCGGCACTGGGGAGGCTGCTCCTTGAATCCTGTGTTCAGTTCTGGGCCCCTCGGCACAAGAAGGATGTTGAGGCTCTGGAGTGAGTCCAGAGAAGAGCAATGAAGCTGGTGAAGGGGCTGGAGAACAGGCCTTGAGAGGAGCAGCTGAGAGAGCTGGGGGGGTTTATCCTGGAGAAGAGGAGGCTGAGGGGAGACCTCATTACTCTCTACAACTACCTGAAAGGAGGTTGTGGAGAGGAGGGAGCTGGGCTCTTCTCCCAAGGGACAGGGGACAGGACAAGAGGGAATGGCCTCAAGCTCTGCCAGGAGCCAGGTATAGGACAACCTGGGCCAGAGCCTCACCAGCCTCTGCATAACTGTTTTTCCTTATATCCAGTCTAAATCTCTCCCCTCTGACTTTACAACCATTGCTTCCTGTCCTATCACAATGGGACTTGATAAAAAGTCTGTCCCCATCTTTCCTAGAGATCTCTTTAAAGCAAGAGAAGAAGCTTTGGGGCTCCTATCTCAGAGCCCCCCAGTGCAGTGCAGCTGAAGGGCTGCCCTGCTCTCTCCCATCCCAGCTCCCGGCCCTACCTGGAAGCAGAAGAGGCAGACGGAGCAGATGACAAAGTCCTCCCGGGAGGCGCCGGCAGCAGGCAGGACGGCCGTCAGGTCATGGATGCCCAGGGCAAAGAAGAGAACGAAGCCAAGGAGGTGGCTCCAGATGTTGACGGTCTCGTTGGAGAGGATGAAGAGGCTGCAGAGAGACAGATCAGGGCACAGGGTGAGAAGGCAGCAGCGGACAGAACGGAGTTGGGGCAAGGTGAGGGGACCTAGGGGTGACAGAACAGGGCTGGGGATGAGACAGGAGGGGAACAGAATGGGGTGAAGGAGAAGCAGGAAGGGAAAAGAATAGAGCTGCGGGGTGGCTGGAACAGGGTGAAAGAGAAAAAAAGGGGCTGGGGAGGGAACAGAACAGAGTGAGGAGGGAGGGGCAGGACAGGACCGGAGGTAGGCAGGGGACACAGGGGGAGACAGAACAGGGCAGGGGTGAGGGGGGGGGACACAGAGGGGCAGACAGAACAGGACAGGGCAGGGGAGACAGAACGGGCCTGGGGGTGAGGGTGGCAGCAATGGTGTGGGGGATACAAAACAAAAGGAGCAGGAAAAGAATAGACCAGGGTGGGGGCCTGGCAGGAGGCCTGGGTGGCAGGACAGAATGGGGCTGAGGGTGAGGTGTGAGGCTCAAGGGGAGACAGAACGGGGTGAGGGGGACGCAGGGGAACCTGGGGAAATCATAGAACAACCAGGTTGGAAGAGACCCATCGGGTCATCAAGTCCAACCATTCCTATCAAACACTAAACCATGTCCCTCAGGACCTCATCCACCTGTGCCTTAAACACCTCCAGGGAAGGTGAATCAACCACCTCCCTGGGCAGCCTATTCCAATGCCCAATGACCCTCTGTGTGAAAAACCTCCTCCTAATCTCCAGCCTAAATCTCCCCTGGAGGAGCTTGAGGCCATTCCCTCTTGTCCTGTCCCCTGTCCCTTGGGAGAAGAGCCCAGTTCCCTCCTCTCCACAACCTCCTTTCAGGTAGTTGTAGAGAGTAATGAGTTCTCCTCTCAGCCTCCTCTTCTCCAGGATAAACACCCCCAGCTCTCTCAGCCGCTCCTCATAGGGTCTGTTCTCCAGCCCCTTCACCAGCTTTGTTGCTCTTCTCTGGACTCACTCCAGAGCCTCAACATCCTTCTTGTGCTGAGGGGCCCACAACTCAACACAGGATTCAAGGAGCGGCCTCACCAGTGCTGAGTCCAGAGGGAGAATCACCTCCCTGGCCCTGCTGGTCACACCGTTTCTGATCCAAGCCAAGATGCCATAGGCCTTCTTGGCCCCCCTGGGCACACTGCTGGCTCATGTTCAGTCCCTGTCAACCAACACCCCCAGGTCATTCTCCTCCAGGCAGCTTTCTAGCCAGACTTCTAGAAGAAAGGAGAAGAAAACGAGGTAGGGCTAAGGCGGGAGGTTCTGTGGGGAGATGGAACGGGGCGGGGGGTGAAGGGGACAGATGGGGGTGGGGGGCGGACGCTCACCTCTTGATGCAGAGGCGGGAGGGCAGGAAGGCTCGGTAGCCGTCGGTGATGTAGGGGTTGTCCTTGAGGAAGACGGGGATCTGCTCGTAGGTGTAGAGGCGGATGCCGCGGGGCACGAGCACGGGCCAGTACTGGTAGCCGCCCAGCTCGATGTAGTGGGCGCTCCTCAGCACCTTGGGGTGCATCCTGACTCCTGACTGACACCCACCCCCGCCCCCCCCTTCCCCCCCAACTCCTTTTTTTTTCCCCGGGAACCCGGGGGGGCGCGCCCCGAGCGGCGCGCGGCGATGGCGTCACCGCAGACCGAGCGGCGGCGCCGGGAGGTGACGTCACGCGACGCGCTCTCCGCGTCTTCCCGGCTGCCGCCGCAAGGGGGCGCGCGTTCCCCCCCCTCTCCCCGCCCCTCCCGGACGGGAGGGGCGGGGAGAGGGGGGGGGAGCGCGCGCCCCCTTCGCGCGGGACCCTCAGGAACAGCC